>JAJDFF020000230.1:43020-53377 GCA_021527025.2 Geoglossum cookeanum | reverse complement strand
CCGCGGCCAGCGCCTGCCATTTATCACTAATGAGATCCATCACTCGCCTTTCCCCGAAGCAAGTTGCGGTTGCCGGACGCCCTTCTCAGCCGAGATGCTCGACCTTGCCGCTGGCGAGATCATAATATCCCGCGGCAATGACGAGCTTTTTCTCCTTAATGAGCCCGGCCAGGACCGGCGAGGCATGGGCGAGCAGTTCTGCCTGGATCTTCGCATTGGCCTTGATGGCGGCGGCGAGATCACTGCCGGCGGCATCGACCGCCGGACGCAGGGGCGCATAGAGCGCGCTGATCTGGCCCGGTACCGCCTTGCCGTCGATGGTCGCCTTGACCGCGCCGCAATTGCTGTGGCCGAGCACCAGGATCGCCTTGGTGCCCAGCACCGCCGCGCCATATTCCAGGCTGGCGATTATCTCCGTGCTCGCCACATTGCCGGCAACGCGGGTGACGAAGACATGGCCGATGCTCTGATCGAAAACCAGTTCCACCGGCACACGGCTATCGGCGCAAGAAAGCACAGCCGCGAAGGGCTCCTGTTTCGCCGCCGTATTCTCCTTGAGGATTGCCAAGTCCTCTGTGAAGGAGGTCATGCTCTTCGTGACGAAGCGCTCATTGCCAGCCATCAGTTGCGCCAGTGCCTGATCCGGCGACAGCGTGCTTTGCGCCCGCGCGGCCCGCGGCAGCATGCCGCCGATCGCCGCGATACCCGCCGCGGCCAACCCGGCTTGCAGCACCCGCCGTCGCCCGGTCGTCATAAATCCCAGCGCCCTCAGCCCGTCATCGTTCATGCCTTGGCATGAACCGCAGCCGCACGTGGCTTTGACTTGATGAACCTGATTATTCCCCGACATCGGTCCCTCCCCGAACCTGAGTGAAGATCGTGATTATAGCATAAGCGGCCCGACATGTCGTGAAACGGCGCGAACCGATAATAAAAATATCGCGTCAAAGGCGTAAATAGGACATCATCGACCAGCTGGCGATCCGGGATCGCCAGAAACTGGGAGAAACAATCTATCGCCGTCGGAAAGTCACAGACACATATGCAGGGGGTCATGACCATGGTCGGATTTCGTCCGCTGACTTTATCGCTGGTGCTGCTTTTTCTTGTCGCCGCCTGCTCTTCGACCGAGGTCTCACAGCGCCGTTACAGCACGCGCGAGCAACTGCCGCTGCCGGGTCGTATCCTGGTCTATGATTTCACCGCCAATCCCGCCGACATACCGCCCCAATCCAGCTTCGCCACATCCGGCGCCCTCGCCCATGAGGCGCCAACATCGCAAGAACTGGCCAGGACCCATGAACTCGGCGCGGAGATCGCGCGCCTGGTGACACATGAACTGCAGGATGCCGGACTGCCCGCTGTCTACGCTCCTGGACAACCGGCATTGCAAGTTAATGATGTCAGCATCCATGGCTATTTCGTCTCGGTCGATGAAGGCAGCCGTGCCAAGCGTGTGCTGGTCGGCTTCAGCTCAGGCAACACGGAACTCACCACGGCGGTCGAAGCTTTCCAGATGACGCCCCAGGGCCTGCGTCTGCTCGGCAGCGGTACCGTCAGCGACAATGGCAACAAAGCGCCGGGCCTGATCATGCCGCTGGCGGTGATGGCGGCGACCTCAAGCCCGATCGGGCTGGCGGTCAACGGCACCTTCCAGCTGGTCGGCGAGGCGACCGGCAGCTCGACACTCGAAGGTGCCGCCGGGCGCGCCGCTGATCTCATTTCCGAGCAATTGATCGATGCGGCGGAGCGCCAAGGCTGGCTGTGAGCGCCGGCACCGGCTGCGACACGATGTCATTTCCCGTGATTTGACTTCGCATCCCTTCGCTTTGCATGATTGAGACGAGGTTGCGGCAGCCGGGTCTTCTTGCCGCCGCAACCGCGCAAAAAGCGGGTTCGACAGACGGAGAAGCAAACATGATCAGGCTGATCGGCACAGGTTGCATGCTGGCATTGCTGTCGGGCTGCGGCGCGGCATCGATTGAGGAATTGCAAAACCATCCCGCCGCGACTTATGAGTTCGACGCGCCGATGAGCTATCAGGCGACCTATGGCCTGATAGCTGCCCCGGCGATCGGCTGCTTTCAAAGTGCCAGTTGGGCAGCATCCTGGTACACCGATGCCGAGCTCACCGCAGACCCCAGCCGCGGTACCTTTGCGCTCTCCCGGACCAATTTCGGCAAACGCTATTTCGCCCTGATCCGGATCGTCCCGAAAGACGCCAGCACAGCCCATGTCACCGTCTGGACCGAGGATCCCGAGCTTCAGCATCTGGGACCGGATGCCGAGCATTGGGCCCAGGGCAAGGGCATGGGCGACACCGCCAAGCGGGGTACCACAAACGGCGACGGCAGCTGCGTCTAGCTCCCACGGATTGCGGCAACAGCCTGACGGAACAGCCCGGCGTCCTGGCGCGTTATGACAGCGCCAACAGGCGCCACGGCGTCATCGAAATCGCCACCAATCTCTGGCAAGCTGAGTTGAGAGCGACCTCCGGGAATCGCCACACGCGATCACCCGGCAGCGGCTTTTCGACAACGACTGGAGTGTCTTGCATGACTGCCCTGAGACGATGCCTGCCGGTTCTTATCGCCTTTGTAGGCTGCGGAGCCGCCGCCCTGCCCATCGTGGAACCTGCGATGGCGCAACAGGGTGGCGGACAGCTGATGGCGCCGGAGAATGCCGACCAGCCCGTGGTCGATACCACCCAGACACCGGATTTCCATGCTTTCTGGCAGCGGTTTCAGGCGGCCGCGAAAAAGAACAATCGCAAAGCGCTGCAGGCGATGACGCATCTGCCCTTCGACCTTAATACGACCAGCTACGATGCGACGCGCTTTAAAGATCTGGCGGCCCAGATCTATGACACCAGGGCGCGGGACTGCATCGCCAAGGAAACCCCGGTCCACGACCAGGACAATTACGAGGTCTTCTGCGGCGAGACCGTCTATGTCTTCGGCACCGACCCCACCTTGACCTCGGCCACCTCGGCTACTGGCGATGGCAGCGCCTGGCGGCTGCTGGAACTCGGCGCCAATGATTGAGATGCGGCCAGTGGCGCGTCAAGCGTGCCGCATTGGGTCGAGCAGGATGTGATTGCAGATTGCGTCAAGCGATGGAAACGCCAGCGCACAGAAAAAGGGCGCGGTGGCCGATGGGGAACCGGTCGCGCCCAGTCTGGGGAATCGCCAACGCAGAAAAAGTCATGATCCGCCCGGTACAGTCGTCTGGGCCGCCAGGCGGCCGGCCCCTCAGCAGGTCTCAGATCAGATCCCGGCACCGCGCAGGAATTGCGCCAATAGTTGAAGCCGTGCCAGGTCCTGCTTGATATCGGTCGGTTCGTTTGCAGCACCGCCATCGCGTTCCGCCGCGGCGGCATCACGCAACTGCTGTACGGAGCCTTCCAAAAGATCGAGCTCCTGGCGCATATCGGCCAGTATCGCCTGGATGGCACGGGCATCATTCAGCTCAGCTTCCACATGGGCGATGAGCCAGTCGAGCCCCCAATGGCGCTGGCGCTGCGCCGCAAGACGGGCTGCGGCAAAGGAGGCAACGCTTTCGGCAACCGGAGCATCACTCCTGGCGGCCTCTGGGACATGTAGCTGTGGCACCTGCGCCTGGTGTGACAACGTGCGCGGTGCAAAACGTGGATCGAGGAACAGATCGCCGATCACCTCAAGATCCTCAAGATCGCTGTCGGTGCCGCCGGCACGCGCAATACCGGAAGGATTGATCGGGAGAGAGGCGGGCACGGGCTCATCGAAGAAAGCCGTAACAAAATCACTCTCGGCCGTCTGTGGCTGGCGCTGCTTCAGGACCTGGACGAAGCCGTTGCCGCTGGCGTCGAAGGCGGGCAAGGCGGCATCATCTGCTGCCGTTTCATCACCACAGAGGCGGTCTAGTAATATTTCCCGCAGTTCCTCATCACGTAGCCGTGGCATGAGGTGATGTTCGCCTGAGATGCGTGCGTCGGAAGATGTGGTATCCGATTCCGATTTACGGGGGTGGCCATGGAAGGGCAGCACCTCTGCTGGGCGGGATGAGGACGATTGAGACCTGTTATCCGAGTGGCCATCCACAGCAAGACGGCCATAAGGCATCTGGTCATGCGGAGATGAAATATGCGCGGCGAGGCCGTTGTGTTCGCCATGCTCGCGGCGCCAGCGTAGGAGATCGACCACCTCGTGATGTATATCGGCGTGAGAACCGATCCGGTCCCTGCCCTTGAAATCTCCGCCGCTACGTTTCGTCATGATCTACCTCGCTGGCCTGTTCTGGGCCTGATCGGTTCCGGTTACCTGCTATTCCGATACGTAGCTGGCAGCCGTGCCGACCTGTCATTGGTCCCCGGCAAGACGCCCAATGCATCGGCTTTTCCTTTCTCTTCAAGAGGATAAGGCGCTTCTGCTTAGGCGAGCCGGGGTGCTCGATCTGCTACAACTCTGCGCCGCCGGGACTTAAGAGCACCTTAACAAAACCCCCGAAGCGCATATCCTGGTGATATTATTCATCAATTGAACGGGCTTTTCGCCCTTACCGAGAGAAACACCGCGGACTTATGTCGCGTTCACCCGCATGCGCAGTTAACGCCCTCTGAATAGGGCGAATCGGATAGGGGGTCCTGGAATGCACCGCCGACCGCGCGGCAAACTCTCTTCAGGATCCACGGTGCAAGACGCCAGGCTGATGAGAAAGCGGATGGCGACGTCTGTCGTCTGACTCCCTGGACAAGGTGACAACGGCCGACGTTATGGATCGAGGCCGGGTGTCCTGTTGCCGATGCGCGCGACATGAACGCGCCGCTCACACCCCTAGCGAGATCAATGGCGTGCCGAGATAGTGCGTGGGCAGGCCGAAGCCAAGATCAAGGAAATGGCGCTTCAGCACCTCCACCCGTTTGGTGAACAGTGTCACATCTGTCACCCAGCCTGCTTCCTGCAAAGAGACAGTGGTCATGAAAAGAAAGCGAGGCACATCGCTGGCATCGTCGCCGACCGGCAAGGCAATCGTTTCGGTGATCCGCTCATGGCCGTTCGCCGCCACCGAGAGAATGTTCATCAACATGCCACAACGATGCTCGAGGCAGGTGCCAAACGAAGCTTTGACGATATGATGACGGGCTGCAGGGACATAATCGAGATAGTTGTGGCCAGTCGGGTTACAGCCAAAATACTCAACATAGACAGTACCGGCGAGGCGATAGAACGGGGCCTCGAGATTGCCGCAATCCATGATCGCCATATGCGGCAGCGAGCGCATCAGCTCTTCGGGTAACATCTCACCATGTCGCGGCAAGCGACCCACTGGCAGGCTGCGGGCGTCAACCCGCGCCTGGAGTTGCTGGTAGGTCTCAAAAAAATCCAGCGTCACGCGCCGCTTCATCTCGGCCCGGGCCTGCTCGGATGATGTGATCAGCCTGACGTCTTCCGCCATCGCCCTGCCGTTTTCTGCCTGGGATCAATTCATGCCTGGGATAAATTGATGCCCGGGATCAATTGGCGATCAGTCGCGAGACCACCATCACGTCATGCCATCCACCCTTGACAGACTGCATCATTTTCTGTTCAGCAGCCCGTCTATGCTTGACCTGCCCCGCAGCACAGCAGACACCTCCGTCGCGTATCAGAGGTGCTTGCAAATGCTGGATCCTCAAGCGCGGATCGCCACCAGGAAGGTATCGACCTCCTGGCGCAATCTCGCACCATTTTTGGCGAGATCATCGGCAGCGCTGAGTACGTGCCGGGCTGCCTCACCTGTATCCCGTGCCGCCGTGGTGACACTGGTAATATTGGTGGCCACTTCGGCCGTGCCATCTGCCGCCTGCTGTACGTTACGGGAAATCTCCTGGGTGGCAGCACCCTGCTCTTCGACTGCCGAGGCGATTGCGGTCGAGACTTCGCTGACCCGGTCAATAGTGACAACGATCTCCTTGATGGCATCTGCCGAACTTGTGCTGGCATCCTGGATCGACCGCACCTGATCGGCGATCTCTTCTGTTGCCCGCGCTGTCTGGGTCGCCAGGGATTTCACTTCGTTGGCCACGACCGCAAACCCTTTACCCGCCTCGCCGGCCCGGGCTGCCTCGATAGTGGCATTGAGTGCCAGGAGATTGGTCTGGGTGGCGATGTCGTTGATGAGCTGTACCACCTCGCCGATCTTGACGGCGGCCAAGGAAAGCCCCTTCACCTTTCCATCGGTGGCGGCGGCCTGGGTCACGGCACTGCTGATGATACGGCTTGCCTCGGTCACCTGGCTGCTGATCTCGCGGATCGAGGCGGTCAGCTCTTCCGTTGCCGAAGCGACCGTCTGCACATTGACCGTGGTCTCTTCCGAGGCGGCACTCACCACCGTCGCCTGACGCGACGTCTCCTCCGCGGTCGAGGACATCTGCCGCGCGGTCGATTGCAATTCGGTCGCGGCAGCACTTACCGCCGACACCATGTCACCGACCGCCGCCTCAAATGTCTTCACCGCTTGCTCCATCTGGCGGGCCTTGGCCAGCTGGCGCTCCTGCTCCACTTGCTGTGCACGTCGCAAGGTATCGGCCTCCACCATACTGTCCTTGAAGACGGAAACCGCGCGCGAGACCTCGCCGATTTCATCACGCCGATCCTGGCCCGTCACCCGGACGGCAAGGTTGCCACCGGTCAGTTCCTTCATCACACCGATGATGCCGACCAGCGGAACCGTGATCGACCGGCCGATCGCCCAGCACAACGCACCGCCGATGGCAACCGCCAGCAACAGGCAGACGATCATGATGAGGACGCTGCTGTGAAAGGTGTCGATCGACTTGTTATATTCCTCTTCCGCCACCCGCTGCTGCAGGTCGCTCAAGGCATCGATCCCCTTGATGAGGGCGGCATGCGCCGGCGCCTCCTCATTGTCGAGATCGCCGCGAGCTCCCGCGAAATCGCCCGCCTGGAGAAGACCGATCAGCTTGGCATGCGCTTGGTCATCCTTATCCATGGCGGCCTGGGCGGTATTGGCCAGCGCCTTTTCATCCGGCGTCAGATAGGTTGCAAGGTAATCCGCCCAGTTCTTCTTCTGTGTGGCAAGGTCGCCGGCGATTTGGTCGGCGATCCCCTTGCCCAAGGCCGGGTCGGCCTTAGCAACGGCGTTGCTCAATTGCTGTTGCACGTCGTAGGCGGCGGCGGTAACGCCGCGCAACTGCACCATAGCGACGACGCGATCCTCATAAACCGTGCGCAAACTCTCACGAATGCGTCCCATGCTCCAGCCCCCGAGGCCGGACAACGCCGTCATCAACACCAGCATGCAGATCAGCAAGGCGAGAAGACGGGTAAAGAGCTTGGTATGGGTCAGCATGAAAAAACCTCCAGGGGGCCAATGCTGACCTACGCTAGAGGGATGCGCTTAAGAAACATCTAATTTGAACTAACTTTTAACGGATAATTTCGCCCGCCGGGCCCTGCCCTGGCCGAAGACCCGCCGCACACGCCCTCCAGGTCATCAGTCCTACTGATCTATCAGAAAGCATTGTGCCAGAAGCATTTATGCCCCACCTACCGCCTGCCGGACTCGTCCGCCGGCGCAAGCTGGGCAGCCATTTGGCGAGGGTCAACCTATACCGACGGATACGCCGGGTAGACGGATGCTGGAATGCCGAAGCCCGCATCTTCGCCTATATCTTTCTCATCGCAACGACGGCACACCAACGCCCCGGCACTGACTGAAACAGACCGCGGCAAAACCTGATCGGAAGGAATGTCATCATGGACCGGTTTGAAAACAGCACGACCAGCCTGCAGAGCGAATTCAACCAGCTGGCGGCCGCCTGCACCCAGATCCAGAGCCATCCGGGGCTGGCACAGATGCGCACCCCGGCGGCCCTGACGCCCAGCCATGCCGGCCTGATGCTGCAATACGCCGACCAGCTCGACCGCCTGTTCGCCACGATCAACTGCCATGCCAGCGCGCTGAAGAAGTTGGCGCAGCATGATCTGCAGGCCGCCGGGATTAGCGCCATCGCCGCCCGCACCGTCGCCGATATCAGCAGCCATGTGCGGCCGATGATCGAGACCATGCGCCGCCGCGGCCTCGAACTGACGCAGCGCCACCCAGCCGGCGCCTTGCGGGCGGCGCATTGAGCCCGGACTGCCCTGGCAGTCTGAGCATTAGGACTATCCTGCCTTGGCAGCTCGTGCATTGAGACTGGGCGCTGAACCGCAGCCTGAAAGACACCACACGCGGTGAACCGCGAGACTGAAAGCGAGAACGGTGATGATCCTGGTCGGCTCGACCCTGCTAACGGTGGTATTGACGGCCCTTCTATCGCCGCGCCAGCCGGCCGCACCCGATCTCGCGACGGCACCAGGTCTCGCGACCATGGATGAGCAATATGCCGCTATCCCGGCCGGCCCGGCGCTCACCGGCGCCAGCCGAAAGATCGGCTGACGACAACCGACGGGGTGTCCCTGACCTCAGTCCCGTCATGCCGGTACTGCGCCGGCGGAGCAATCGAAATCCCCGGCCGGGCCCGCAACCCCGGCCAGCCGTATCCGGTTTGCGTGCCATTGACGTCGCCACCGGTTGTCCGGTCTCTCAACCGCACCGTGACGCGCCAGATGTGCCCGTGCGTTCGCCGGATATCCGACGGCGTGGGTGCTATCCCGATCGATGGCACTCACGCCGAAGGCGCTTTTAGGCACTGCCGCGCCACCTCTCAACAGCATGACGTCACGGGCGATGTGATGCCGCTCCCGCACCGTCGACACGGCCGTCATTTGGCGAGATCCGGGTTAAATACCCATGCTCGACATGTCCGGGTGCAGGCCGTTAAAGCGATACGTCGCTTTTGGCCACCGTGGCATTCTGCACCGTCGCCAAGGTGACGAAGCTATTGCCGCCGCCATCGCTGTCGAACCCGACCAGGGTGTTGCTTCCGCTGGCCTGCAGGCTGACATAGCCACCGCTATAGGCTTCGCTCGGGTCGATGCTGAAGGCCACCAGGACATCATGCAAATCGATCTTATCATGGCCAGAGGTGAAATCCGTGATGGTATCACCGCCGAGCGAACCGAGCTGGCTGGTATTGTAGAGGATGTAGGCAAAGACATCGTCTCCCAGGCCGCCTGACAGCTGATCTGCACCCAGCCCGCCGATCAGCACGTCATTGCCGTTGCCGCCGAAGAGATAATCGGTGGCGCTGCCGCCCTGCAGCGTGTCGTTGCCATCGAGGCCAGCGAGTGTCGCGCCAGCGCTGCCGGCCTGCAAGACATTGTTGAGGTCGTTGCCATAGGCCGTGTTGGCTGGTCCAGTTAGCGTGATGTTCTCGACATTCAAGGCGAAAAGCGACATGTTGAGGTTGATGCTGCTGATGATGGTGTCCGTGCCGCCATTCACCCCTTCGATGACCTTATCGTCGTTGCTGTCGACGACATAAGTGTCATCACCGGCCCCGCCAGTCATCTTGTCGGCATCGGCTCCGCCATTGAGGTAATCATCCCCAAGGCCGCCGGTCAGCGTGTCGCTGCCGCCATAGCCATACAGCGTATCATCGCCCGCATCGCCGCTAATGACATCCGCGCTGCCATCGGCGCCGAGCAAAATGTCATTGCCGTTGCCGCCGTCAATCGTGTCATTGCCACCACCACCCACGATCGTGTCGTCACCGTCGCTCCCCTTCAGTGTATCGCTGCCAAGATAACCTTCCACAAAGTCGTTACCGGCCCCGCCATCGAGATGGGCGCCGGTGGAACTATCGGCATAGATCGAGTTACCGAGGGCATTGCCAACGGCCGTTACCGCGCCACCACTGGTCATGTGAAGCGTTTCCACATTGGCAGCCAGCGTATAAGTGGCGGCACTGGCATAGACCGTGTCATAGCCACCCGTCGCCGTCTCGATCACCACATCCTTACTGTCATCGACATAATAGGTGTCATTGCCGGCACCACCCGTCATCTTGTCGGCCCCAGTGCCGCCATCCAGCGTGTCATCACCGGCATTACCGATCAGGATGTCGTTGTCGGCACCGCCATACAGCGTGTCCTTGTCGGTGCCGCCGATCAGCGTGTCATTGCCGCCCAGGCCAAAGAAGGTGTAGGGGAAGGCAAAGCCGGTGATGACATTGTTGAGACTGTTGCCGACACCGGTGACACCGCCCGCCGTGCCAATGAAGAAATTCAGATTCTCGATATTGGCGCCCAGCGTGTAGCTCGTCTGATACGTATCGATCGTATCGGTGCCCTCGCCCGCATTCTCGATCACCGTATCGCCGCTCGTCACAGTATAAGTGTCGTTGCCGATGCCCCCGGCCAGCGTGTCACCACCGCCATTGCCATTCAACGTGTCATTGCCGGCACCACCCGACAGGTAATTGGCCTGGCCATCG
>JAJDFF020000230.1:0-42920 GCA_021527025.2 Geoglossum cookeanum | reverse complement strand
TCTCGATCACCTGGTCACCGGCATCGTCGACGTAATAGGTGTCCTGGCCGTCGCCGCCCGTCATCTTGTCGGTGCCGGAGCCGCCATTCAGGGTGTCGTCGCCGGCATTACCGATCAGGATGTCATTATCAGCACCACCAGAGAGCGTGTCCTTGCCTTCGGCACCGATCAGCGTGTCATTACCGCCAAGGCCAAAGAAGGTGTTTTTGAGGCCAAGCGCGGTGATGACATTGTTGAGGCCGTTGCCATAGCCCGTCACCCCCCCACTCGTCCCGACACTGAACGTCAGGTTCTCGACGTTGTCACCCAGCGCATAGGCCGTGAGATAGCTGAAGACGGTGTCGATGCCTTCTCCAGCGTTCTCGCTCACCACATCGCCGGTGCCGACCACATAGGTGTCATTGCCGGTGCCGCCGATCAAGGTGTTGTTGGCGCCGCCATTGCCGGTCAGGTAGTCGTCGCCGGCCCCGCCCGACAGCGTGTTATTGCCGCCACCGCCATAAATCTTATTGTCGAGCGCATTGCCGGTACCGATATTGGCGCCGCCGCTCAGCCACAGATCCTCGACATTCGCCCCATGCTGCGAGAGATCGAAATTGATGCTGCTGATGATGGTATCGTGCCCACCGCCCGCCGCCTCGACCACCTTGTCATCGGTGGAATCGACATAATAGCGGTCATCGCCCGCCCCACCCGTCATCTTGTCGGCGCCGGCCCCGCCATCGAGAAGGTCGTCGCCAAGCCCACCCGTCAGCGTATCGGTGCCGTTACCGCCATAAAGATTGTCACTACCCGCGCCGCCATCGATTGCATCGGCACCCACCAGTGAGCCGTAAATCACATCGGACCCCACCCCGCCGGTGATCTTGGCGCTGCCGGTGTTCTTCCCATCGATGAAGGTGCCCGTCGCACTGCCGGTGATCGTCACCGCCCCGCCATTGGTCAGGGTCCAGCTCTCGACATTCGCACCCAGCGTATAGGTAGCGGCACTGACATAAGCCACGTCATAGCCACCCGTCCCCGTCTCAATCACCACATCCTTGCTGTCATCGACGTAATAGGTGTCCTGACCGTCACCGCCGGTCATCTTGTCGCCACCGGCACCACCGACCAGCGTGTCGTCACCGGTATTGCCGATCAGGATGTCGTTGTCGTCACCGCCATAGAGCGCGTCCTTGCCGGTGCCGCCGATCAGCGTGTCATTGCCGTCCAGGCCAAAGAAGGTATAAGGCAGCGAAAAGCCGGTGATGACATTGTTGAGACTGTTACCGACACCGGTAACACCGCTGCTCGTGCCAATGAAGAAGTTCAGATTCTCGATATTGGCGCCCAGCGTATAGCTCGTCAGATACGTATTGATCGTATCGGTGCCCTCGCCTGCATTCTCGATCACCGTATCGCCGCTCGTCACAGTATAAGTGTCGTTGCCGATGCCCCCGACCAGCGTGTCACCACCGCCATTGCCATTCAACGTGTCATTGCCGGCACCACCCGACAGGTAATTGGCCTGGCCATCGCCAATGATCGTGTTGTTGAGCGCATTGCCGTAACCATTGATGGCAGTCCCCAGCAAATACAGGTTCTCGACATTCGCCCCATGGGTGGAGAGGTCAAAGCTGACGCTGCTATTGATGGTATCCGTGCCGCCGCCTGCCGCCTCGATCACCGTGTCGCCACTGCTGTCGACGTAATAGGTGTCGTTGCCGGCACCGCCCGTCATCTTATCGTCGCCCGTCCCGCCATCGAGAGAATCGTCACCAGCGCCGCCATCCAGGATGTCTTTGCCGCCACCGCCACTGAGGGAGTCGTTCCCGGCCCCGCCAGCCAGCGTGTCCGCCCCCACCGTCGAGCCGTAGATATAGTCAGCACCCGCCCCACCGGTGATCTTGGCGCTGCCGGTGTTCTTCCCGTCGATCGTGGTGCCGGTCGCACTCCCGGTGATCGTCACCGCCCCGCCATTGGTCAGGGTCCAGCTCTCGACATTCGCCCCCAGCGTATACGTGGCGGCGCTGACATAAGCCACGTCATAGCCACCCGTCGCCGTCTCGATCACCTGGTCACCGGCATCGTCGACGTAATAGGTGTCCTGGCCGTCGCCGCCCGTCATCTTGTCGGTGCCGATGCCGCCGTCGATATCGTCGGATCCCGTGCCGCCGGTGATAATGTCGTTACCAGAAAAGCCACTGATGACATCGCCCGCATTGTCACCAACCAGGATGTCGTTGGATGCCGTGCCGATGATCTTGGTCAAGATGGCCCCCGCTCAAAGCATCTATGCGCTGTCGTCACAGTCGTGACGCCCAACCCGCCTGCGTCATCACCCGTGAGGCGATCCAGCTCCGCGCCAATGCTGGATACTGCCTTGCGGTCCCACGCGGGTCGGCACCTCGCCGCGCTACCATTGCGTGCAACCTGCACACTCTGATAACCAACTGCGATTTCACCTGGAATATTTGTGGCAGTCGCCAGGAATCATGTGGCGGGTTGGTCACTTTTCATGTTTCTGCGATGACGGACACAGATTTGGTCCTGGTGCCGGGGCCGCAAAGCGGCTATCGCACACCCGGTGGCCTTGGGGGTTTTCATTACCGAACGTAACTTTCAAAACCTGCTGTCAGCCGGAAACGGCGGTTCTTCCACCGCACGGCGCCGTTTTAAAGGTTATTCCCACCTCTGGTTGCGTCCCAGCCATGTCACCTTAACGATTGCCCTCCGCCCCAGGCTCGCTTATATGTTTGAACGTTCCCGTGGTGATTTGGCCGGTCGGCTTGCAGCCACGTTAAAGAAGTCGCTAAAGGACCGCAGACGGCATTCCCCGTTTCGGCACCACAGCGACCCGGATTCATGATCAGGTCTTTGGTGTTAGAGATGCCGATTAAAGTTCCCGATAAGTTGCCCGCGATCGATGCCCTGCTGCAGGAGGGCGTTCGTATCATGCCCGAGGGTGCGGCGGTCCGTCAGGATATCCGCCCGCTGCAGATCGGGCTGCTCAATCTCATGCCGAACAAGATCAAGACCGAGCTGCAACTGGCGCGTCTCTTGGGCGCTTCGCCGCTGCAGGTGGAGATGACGCTGGTCCGGATCGGCAATCACAAGACCAAGAACACGTCGGAAGATCATCTCCTCAACTTCTACCAGACCTGGGAGGAGACGAAAGAGCGCAAGTTCGACGGTTTCATCATCACTGGCGCGCCGGTGGAGACGATCCCCTATGAGGAAGTCACCTACTGGCCGGAGATGCAGCAGATCCTCGACTGGACCAACACCCATGTCCATTCGCTGATGGCGGTCTGTTGGGGCGCCATGGCCTCTTTCTATCATTTTCATGGAATCGACAAGTATTACCTGGACCAGAAAGCTTTCGGCGTCTTCAAGCCCAAGGTGGTGGCCCCGACCTCGCCGTATCTCGCCGGCTTCTCCGATAATTTCGCGATCCCCATCTCGCGCTGGGCGGCGATCAGTGCCGACGACGTCGAGCGGAATTCCGACCTCACCCTGACCGCACGCTCGGAAGTGGGCGGTGTTTCCGTGGCAGAGGACCGCAGGCGCCGACATCTCTATGTGCTCGATCACCTCGAATACGATTCCGAGACGCTCGCCGACGAATATTTCCGCGACGTCAAGGCGGGGACCAAGATCAACTTGCCGCAGAACTATTTTCCCGAGGACGACAGCACCAAGCAGCCGAAGAACAGCTGGCGCTCCCATGGCTATCTGCTGTTCTCAAACTGGATCAACGAAATCTACCAGACGACCCCGTTCGATATCGCTGCCATCGGAAATAAGTAAGGGCGGGCAGCGGTGATGTTGGGATGTTGATGTCGGGCGTGGCGTAGCAAGGGTCGCTGTCGCATCGAGCGTGGCTCACGTGCGTTTGCCCCCTCATGTGCGGTGCACAAAGGTCTCGTTTCCCATTCGCTAAAACACCATGGATTCTTAACGTCCCATAAACCTCTTTCTTCTATCTGGAATTGACAGAAGAGGGCCTTCGATGATTTCCGAAGATTTGATTGGTCAGATTTCCACTGCGCTGTCACCGGGCCGGCCGCTCGAGGATCTGGTGCGTGAACTTCTCGTGATGCTCGAACTCGTCACGGATCTTGAATCCACCTATCTGACGGAAGTCGACCTCGAAGGCAGCCTGCAGCATATCCTCTATTCGCGAAATACGAAGAAGCTGACGATCCCCGAGGGCCTGTCGGTCCCCTGGGGTGACACGTTGTGCAAGCGCGCGCTGGAAGAAGGCCGCGTCTACACCGATGACGTCGCCAGTTGCTGGGGCGATTCCGATGCAGCACGCCAATTGGGCATCACGACATATGTCAGCGCTCCGGTACGCCTGGATGACGGTCATCTCTACGGCACCCTCTGTGCCGCCAGCTCCGACAAAAAGCCGTTCAGCGACCGCAGCGCGCATGTGCTGCGCCTCTTCGCGCAATTGATCGCCGAGCATGTCCAGAAGCAGCAACTGCTGGAAAATTTGCAGGCGGCGAATGCGGCGCTCCGCGATCAATCCCATCGCGATGTCTTGACTGGCCTGCCCAACAGACGCGCCTTTATCGAGGGTCTGGGGCGGCAATTCGCGGCGGCCAAGCGGACCGCGAACGCTGTCTATGTCGCGTTTCTCGATCTCGACGGCTTCAAGAAGATCAACGACGAATACGGCCACGACATTGGCGACGCCTTTCTGATCGAGGTCGGCAAAAGGTTGGAAGCCGGCATCCGCGCCGATGACCTGCTGGCCCGTCTCGGCGGCGACGAATTCATCGTCGCGGGCATGTCACATGTCGCGGTGAGCCAGGCAAGCACTGTCGCGCAGACGATCAAAGCACGGTTTGCAAAGCTGCTGGTTGGCCGCTTCGATCTGCCGGGCATCTCCTTCGACTACCATGGCGCCAGTATCGGCATCGCCCTGGTCGACCCATCGAGCGCCTCGCCCACCACCGCGATCCGGGACGCCGACGCCGCGATGTATGTTGAAAAACGCGCCCGCAAACAAGCGCACAGCGCGGCCTTCGATCTCGTCACCATGAAGACGGGAACGCGGTAACAGCGGTTTGCTCACAGCCTGAGATTGGTCCTCGCTACCTCGATCAACTCGTCGCCGCGCCCACTCATCACCGCCTTGAGCGCCCAGAGACTGAAGCCCTTCGCCTGCTCAAGCGCGATCGCGGGCGGCATGGAGAGCTCCTGGGTGTTGGTAACGACATCAAGGAGCGCCGGTCCTTTGTGGCTGAGGATGTCCTTGACGGCGCCCTCGAGGTCGCCGGCATCCTCCACCCTGAGCGCATGCACGCCGATCGCACGCGCCATGGCGGCGAAATCCGGATTGACCAGCTTGGTGCCGATCTCGAGGAGACCGGCGGCTTTCATCTCCATGGCGACGAAGCCCAGCACGCGATTGTCGAAAATGACCACCTTCACCGGCAATTGCTGCTGCACCAGGGTGAGGAAGTCCCCCATCAGCATGGCAAAACCACCATCACCGGAGAGACTGATGACCTGCCGGCCGGGAAAAGCGGCCTGGGCGCCGATCGCCTGTGGCAATGCATTTGCCATCGAACCATGCACAAGGGATCCGATCATCCGCCGCTTGCCGTTCATCTTCAGATAGCGCGCAGCCCAGATGGTCGGGGTTCCCACATCAAAGGTGAAGACGGCATCCTCTGTCGCATACTCACTGACCAGCCGGGCAACATGCTGGGGATGGACCAGCTTCTTCCCCGGTGTCCCGGTGGCCAGATCATCAAGCCCCTTGCGCGCCCGCTGGTAGTTCTCGAGACAGGCATCGAGATGCCGGCGATCGCCTTTCGGCTTCAGCAGCGGCTGCAGCGCCGTCAGAGTCGCCTTCACGTCGCCGATGAGGCCCTGATCGATCCGCACCCGTCGGCCGAGATTTTCCGGGCGCAGATCAATCTGCGCCACCTTCGCCTCCTGCGGATAGAACTGGCGATAGGGGAAATCAGAGCCAAGGATCAGCAAGGTGTCGCAGTTCAGCATGGCGTGATAGCCGGAGCTGAAGCCGATCAACCCGGTCATGCCGACATCGAAGGGGTTGTCGTATTCGATATATTCCTTGCCACCGAGCGCATGGACGATGGGGGCGTTCAGGCTTTTCGCCAGATCGATGACCTCCGCATGCGCCCCGGCACAACCGCGGCCACAGAGCAAGGTTACCCGCTCTCCCGCATTGAGCAGCCCGGCCAGCGCGGCAAGATAATGTGGCTGCGGCTGGATGACCGGCTTCTCCAGCGCGATCGATTGCGCCAGGGATGCAGCGCCAACTGCTTCCTTCAAGGCGATGTCGCCGGGGATGACGACGACGGCGACACCCTGTCGGCCAATCGCGGCGCGGATGGCGGATTCAAGAACGCCGGGCAATTGCTCCGGATGCGAGACGAGTTCGCAGTAATGGCTGCATTCGCGGAACAGGTTCTCGGGATGCGTCTCCTGGAAATAGCCCCGGCCAATCTCGGCGCTGGGGATATGCGCGGCGATTGCCAGCACCGGGACACGCGAGCGGTGGCAATCGAAGAGGCCGTTGATGAGATGCAGATTGCCAGGCCCGCAACTGCCGGCACAGACGGCGAGTTCGCCGGTCAGATGCGCCTCCGCACCCGCGGCGAAGGCCGCTGCTTCCTCGTGCCGGTGATGGATCCAGTCGATATCACCGCGCTTGCGAAGCGATTCCGTGATGCCGTTGAGACTGTCGCCCACCACCCCATAGATCCGCTTGACGCCGGCAGCATGCAGAATATCGGTGACAAGATCAGCAACCAGCTTCTTGGCCATCAGGATTCCTTTCAATAGGTCGGGTCGAGGACAGGCGGTTTGGAATCGTCTGTCAGAGGGCACGGAGACCTGTCCGGTCGATATGGACATGTCATCAGGATCACGCGGCAATGGTCAGCGCGACGTGCCGATGATGCCCGGCATCCGCTGTGGTCGCAAGCTGCGGAAGGATGCACCCGGTCTAAAGCAGCAGATATCAACCTTGCGCGCGGATCGCGTCGAGGATAGCGCTACTGTTACGTTTCCTTGTCCGCGACAGCGCCCCAAAAGCTCCCAGGACTGCCCGATGATGCGCTTGCGGTGGGCAAATTGGCGGTACGCTCAATTCCGGCATCGTTCACGCTGTTCCCGCCGGCCGGACGCGGTCGGATTTTGGCACCGGTTCGAGAAGCATCGAGAATAGCGACTGGCCCTGCCGCACCGGTGACAGACTACCACCCTCCAGTCGACTACTTATAAAGATTTAATACCCAAAATAGCTACTAAGTCCTTCTTCCGGCGCGAACCACCTATACTGAGGGATATGCCGGTTAGACGGATGCCGAACTGCAATCCGCAGGCCTCCCGCCTATGTTCTCTACATGAAAAGCGCCGATCGCCGACGACCGCATGAAGGTCGGTCGGGGCGACGGCCGGGAGCAAATCATGTTGAGTGACAAGAATACCCTGTGGGACGCCGATGCCAGCGAGCCGAAGCGTGACAACAAGCATCCGGAAGCTTTTGAAGCCGTCACCGTCATTCAGGCGATGGCCGACGAAGGCACCACAAAGTTGCCGCGCAGCGCAGAGATACTGCTGCAGGCCGCGCGCCTCGCCGGTCTCGCCGGGCTGATCATCGACACCGCCGATCCAGACCTGCCGATCCTGGCGCGTAATGAGCGCGCGGCGAGCCTGATCTCGCCACAAGAGGCAAGCCTCGCCACGGCGGAGCGTGTCGCGCGGATGAGCTTTTACGACCTCCACAGCCATGCGCTGCTGGTCGCCGCGGGCGCCGATCTTTATCGCGCCGAGGTCGTGCTGCTGGGTGACGCCTT
Source organism: Geoglossum cookeanum (assembly GCA_021527025.2). NCBI lineage: Eukaryota > Fungi > Ascomycota > Geoglossomycetes > Geoglossales > Geoglossaceae > Geoglossum > Geoglossum cookeanum. The sequence continues at coordinate 35,094 of JAJDFF020000230.1, read as the reverse complement.
GCCAACCCGTCGTCGCCTTGCCCTGATGCGCATGACCACCGCAACCGAGGACAGCCGCGTACTGCTCTTGCTCGGCGAGCCGGTCAACTGGCAGGCAGTCGACCTGTGGTCGCTGGAAACCGACGGCGCCATCGAGACCATCCAACGACTGCGTGACGTCAGCCGCCGCTGAGAAGCCCAGCGCTGAAAGACCGCATGCGGTAACGAGTGACGATGATGACGCATACTGAGACCGTCGATCCGACCGGGTCAGGCGAACATGCTAAGACCGGCATACGCGACGAGGCCGGGAGCGGCGGCGAAACCGCGGATCACGGCGGTCTGCGGGATGGCGATTTCACCGGTGATATCAAGCCGGAGGAGCCGCGCCAGGCCGAGATCGCCTATCAGCGGCTGCGGCGCGACTATGATGCGCTGATCGACGCCGTTGACCGGCTGCAACAACACCATGGCCTTTTTCTGCTCCGTCAGGCGGCAGGTACGTTGCGACCAGCAATGCGACTTGAACGCAAGCCCGACAACGCCCGGAGCTCGACGATACCGGCCGTGATCGGCAAAGCCTTACTGGACAAAATCGCACGCGGAGACACCGCAAGCCACGACAGTGATGATGCGATCTGCGATCGGCGGCTGCGCGGTGGTGCCGCACGCTACTATGCCGGCATCCTGATGGCGCTGCTGCGCGATTTGCAGCAACGTGTGGATGATCTGAAGGCCCTGGCGATGATCGTACCACTGCAAGCAGCGCGTGGAACCCGATCACCACAAGGACCAGGCGTTTCGCAGATATTGACCGAGAGTCAGCGCCTGTTGATGCAGGTAGAGAGCGACATTCAGCCGTTGCTGACGCGCGCGCTGACGGCGAGCCATCGCTGCTCCAGCCGTGGCGGTGAGCAATCGCTGAACCCTCAGCCATCGACAGAGTAGACGATGTGCCCAAAGGACAGGCACCACGCTGACCCGATCGGACGAGATGAACGAGCAAATTTGACGATGTGTAAGGGCGATCCCGCCATCCCCCATGATGGATCGCCCCGACCGGAAAAGGCGCGTCAGTCCAGGGTTTCTCCCCAGTCCCGACCCTGGATGGAATGACAGACTTTCCGGTTACCAGGCGGCGGCCGGGCCCCAGACCCGTGCCGCCGCCGCGCTTGCCTGCATCGGATCTTTGTCACGAAAAAAAATCGAACTCACGAAAAAATTATCGGCGCCGTTTGGCGACGATTACCGCCTGTGGTTGCACCTTGCTTGAAGGTCGCGCCATTAGGTCTTGATTAGATTGGAAACCAGTTAAAGCAGGGTTTCCGCGCCCGCCGCCGCACGCATTCTCGCCCTTAAGGGTTGATCAAGGAAGCACCGCTATTCTCCCCTCAACAACAGAACAGGTCGCATCGCAGCCGGCAGTTCAGCGATCTTCTTGCGATGCGACGCGAGGCAGTGGCGCCAAGGCGCTGAACTGTCATGAGATCAGATTGTGCGTATGCATATGCTTCTCTCCTCACAGTTTCCGGGTGATCCGCTGCCCCCCAAGCCAAACGGATCACTCGTTGACGTGAGCGGCAGGTCCCCGCCTCGGCCGCTCACCGGACCGGATCGATCGCAGCTTCCCCCAAACAACGATCGATCCGGTCGATTTTTTCCCGCCATGCCTGGCCCAATTCGCCAAGTCTCATCTCTGGCCGTAACCTGACATTAAACTCTGTGGCTCATTCTGCGCGACGGAGAGCGACGCCTGACGAAGGGCGTTGGTGGACGGCATGAAATTCGGCAAACGACAGATCAATCTACGCACGGAGATGGCGAGCTGGGCTGCCCTCAAGGCGATGACCTTGACGCTTGCCTTGACCGCGATCAGCGTCATTACCCTGACCCGCTATATCGAACGTGAAAGCCATGACGACGTGGCGGTCCTGGCGAATGATGTTGCCCAGGCTTTTGATCACCGCATGTCACAGAATTTCCGCATGGCCGAGATGGCAGCCGGACTCGACGTGTTGCGGGACCGAACAGCGTCCCTTGAACAAAAGCGCGCGACGCTAGCCAATCTGCAGCTCACCTTCCCGGATTGCGTCTGGATCGGCGTCGTCGGCATGGATGGTATCGTCGAGGCAAGCGGTGATGACCGGCAAGCCGGCAGTTCGGTCAAGGACCAGCCCTGGTTCACAGAGGGCCTGCGCCATCCGATGATCAGCGGGTTGCATGCGCCGGCCGATATGGGGCTGGCTCTGATGCCCTTTGACGCGGTTGAGCAGGTGATCGATATCGCCCGGCCAATCCGCGACCCGTTGGGCAATATGCTGGGTGTACTAGGCGCCAGCGTCTCCTGGAAATGGGCATTGGAATTTCGCGATATGATGATGCGTAATCGGAATGCCGCCGCCGGGATCGATATCCTGGTGACTGATCGCGATGGCCGCATCATGATCGGCCCGTCTACGCTGATCGGCCAGATCATCAGACTGGCGAATGACGAGCCGCCCCGACAGAATCTGACGCATAACGACGACAGCCCTGACTTCAACAGCAAATATCATAATACCAATGCGCTCCGTCTCAGAGTGACGCAATGGCCCGATGGCGGTGACTACATCAGCGCCGTTGGTACCGGCACCGGCTATCAGGATTTTCCCGGCCTGCATTGGAACATTATCGTGCGCCAGCCGCGCGAAATCGCTTTTGCTCCGGCTTATGCCATCCGTGATCGCCTGATAACGGGGGGCGTGGCGCTAGCTGTTCTCTTCGCTGGTATCGGCTGGGTGGTGGCCGATCGCGTGACCGGTTCGATCCGTCAACTGACCGCCGTGGCGCGCCGGCTCGACCTGGGTGAGCGCGGCCTCGTCCTCGCCACCCGACATCGCAACCGGGAAGTGACCGTCCTCGGCGAGACGCTCAATCACCTGGTCGACAACCTGCTGCAGCGCGAACAACAACTACTCGAGCTCAATGCCAATCTGGAAAACCGCATCGCGGAACGTACCGGCATGCTTGCCGCCAGCAACCGGCAGCTGGAAGATGAGATGGCGCAGCGCCAGGCAGTGGAGAGCGAGCGCGAGGCATTGATTCAGCAATTACGCGACCAGGCCGAGCATGATCCGCTGACTGGTGCCCTCAATCGTCGCGCTTTTCTCGCCATGGCGGAACGTGACCGGCGGCGCCTGACCCGCGATCACGGCAGGCTGGCCGTCGTCATATTCGACATTGATCACTTCAAGCGGGTCAACGATACGTATGGCCACGCCACCGGCGACATGGTGATCCGAGCGATCGTCTCCGCCGCCAGTCGGATCGTCCGAGCATCGGACCTCCTGTGCCGCCATGGCGGCGAGGAATTCGTCCTGCTGATCGCCGATCCCGGTGCCGGTAATGCAGCCCAGGTGGCAGAGCGCCTCCGCCTGGAAGTCGCCGGGCTCAGTTTCGCGGTACCCCTCGCGACGCCAGAGGAAGCCAGCAGGACGCCGACACCGGGCGAGCCACGTTTCCAGGTGACGATCAGCCTGGGCGTCACCATTGCCCTGGCGAGCAGTTTACGCGAGGACGGGGTCACCCTGCTGCTGGATCGCGCCGACCAAGCGCTTTACGCCGCCAAACGGGCGGGTCGCAACCGCATCATGATCGATCAGCAGGTGATCCAGGAGTTCAATCCACATGCAGAGAGCCTGGCCGCCTCGCCGTCAGGGGACAAAGCCCCTGACCTTCTCCCGCCGGCTACCGGCAAGCATCCCAACACAGACATTCTTCCACAAACGGATGTGCTCGGCGACGATGCCGCAGACCGGGAATTCGCCACTCGTTTCACAACGCCGCCAATTGCCAATGACGGCTGACGCAGGCCGGCTGCAGGCGTTCAGCTCGCCCAATCCGAATTGCGGATGATGGTGCAGAAGTTGAGCCGCTGATAGGTCGGATCCTTCAGCGCCAGTACATCGGCCTTCACATTGCCGAAAGTGGTGAGGGGCTTCCTGATCGTCCCTTGGGCGAAGGCATCAATGATCTCTTCCTTGAAATGATGACCGCGTGGATGATGCTCACACACATGCTCGCGTTGATGCTGATCGAAATCGTGATAGGCAATACCCAGCACATCCATTTCCACACCAGCCGTCACCAGGGCGATGGTCGGGCGCATATGTTCGGGCACACCCGGCGTCGTATGCAGGGCGATCGAGGTCCAGACGTCCTCGATGTCGCGCTCCGGCAGGTTATAGCTCTTCAGGAAATCACGCGCGGCATTCGCACCGTCGACCTCAAAGCGCAGATCCGCACTGCTATGCGCGCGGGTCAGCCCCATGTCATGGAACATGGCGCCGAAATAAAGCAGTTCGGGATCATATTTCAGCTTCTTGCGCTCGCCCGTCATCGCGCCCCACAGGAAAACACGACGGGAGTGGTGATAGAGCAGGTCGTTCTCGGTATCGCGAACTAACTGGGTGGCGGCGCGGGCGACGGCGCTGTCGGGGATGCGGATGCCGGCGATGGTCTGGGTCATGGCGGTTTCTCCTTTTTTGGCTTGATTGGTTCGAGCGTGAATACGGATGCTTGATCGACGGGCTCAGTCGCAGATATTCGAAGCGGCGGGATCGCTGGCCGGGAAGCTGTCGGCCAAGGCAATCTCCAACAGCTCCTCGCTGTCATGCGCAGCCCAACCCTGCTGGCTCTCTTTGGCGACGATGACGGGGCGGTTTGACTTGGTGGCGGCCTGGCGTGTCATGGCATTTCCCTCTCGTTGATGGCGGCCTCTTTGCTGCGCCGCCTGTCCCTTATTCATCTCGTGTTTCAGGGGCTGGCGGCAATGCGGCGGCCCCGTCGCTTCCTGCCAAGCACACGCGTTTTCCGGCCAGCATCCGCCCTGCCCGCTTTCACCCGCCCGGCCTCCGGGGTCCCACCGCCAATTGCGGGCGGCGGCGATCTGTGGTTTAGGGAAGGCCGTAGCACTGCGAGGCGGGAAACAGATGGCGCGAAAGACGGTTGCGATCGTCATCCATGAGGGCGTGCAGGCATTGGATGTGGCCGGCCCGGTCGATGTCTTCGCGGAGGCCAATGGCTTCCTGCCGGCCGAGCAAGGCTACCAAACCATGCTGGTGGGAGAACACACAGCACCGTTTCGTGCCTCCAATGGCATGCAGCTCCTGGCCGATCTCACCTTTGAGCAGGCGCGCGCCGCCTATGGCGTGGTGCTGGCTGCGGGTGGTCCGGCTCTGCCCGAGGCAGCGCCAGACCCGCGCCTGTCCGCCTGGCTGATCGCCGCTGCCGACCGGTCCGGGCTCTACGGCTCCATCTGTACCGGTGCCTTCGCCTTCGGCCATGCCGGCCTGCTGGATGGCCATGCCGTCACCACCCATTGGCAAAATGCCGCGCGGCTTGCCGCCTTGTTCCCAAAAGCCCGCGTGGATCCCGACCGCATCTACTTGCGCGACGGGCGCATGATCACCTCGGCCGGCGTCACCGCCGGAATCGACCTCGCTTTGGCATTGGTGGCAGATGATTATGGCGCGCAACTGGCCCTGAAAGTCGCCAAACGTCTCGTCGTCGTCGCGCAACGCCAGGGTGGCCAGTCACAGTTCAGCCCCTTCCTGACAGCGCCCAGCGACCCTGCATCGCCCATCGCCAAGGTCCATGCTCATGTCATGAATCATCTGAAGGACGAGCTGACGGTGGAAAAACTCGCCCTCGTCGCCGGTATGAGCGGTCGCAACTTCGCCCGCGGCTTCGTCGAGGAGACCGGCCTCACACCGCACGACTTCATTGAGCGGGCCCGGGTCGACAAGGCGCGCAATCTGCTGGAATCCAGCGACCAGCCGCTGAAGGCGATCGCTTATGAATGCGGTTTCACCAATGCGGATCGGATGCGGATCGTGTTCGGGAAAAGACTGGGGCTGTCGCCGGCGCAATACCGGGCACAATTCCAGCAACCGCCGCGCTGACGGCGGCGAACAGAGGAGCCAAGCCGCGTGCGGCAGATGCTGCTGCAGTGTCTGTGAAACGTTATCCGGTGCGTTGAGATACGGCGGATGACCACCGGTATCGACCAGATCCAGATCGACTTCCGGTATCCGACGCGGAGATTACCTGAAACTCAGACGCTATCGCTGGCAGCCACATAGATCGCCGCGAGCGCCTCGATACCACGCTGATCTTCGGTATCAAACCGTGCGGGCAGCGGGCTGTCGAGATCCAGCACACCGAAAATTTGCCCGTCACGGATCAGCGGCACCACCAGCTCAGAACGCGAGGCGCTGTCGCAGGCGATATGATCGGGGAAGGCATGCACGTCTTCGATCAGCATGGTTGTGCGGCGGACAACTGCGGTGCCGCAGACGCCGCGGCCGATGGCAATACGGACACAGGCGGTTTTGCCCTGGAATGGCCCGAGGACCAGTTCCTCGCCGCCCTTCGCCGGCCGCAGGAAATAGAACCCCGCCCAATTCAGATCCGGCAACATTTCAAAGATCAGCGCCGCGGTATTGGCGGCATTGGCAATGGCATCACGTTCGCCGTGGAGCAGCGCGGTGAGCTGGCTTGCCAGCTCGTCATAGAATGCCACCCTGTCATCGGTCGCGATGGCCTTCGCCTGGAACATGATCTCGCCTCTTGCGCCTGAATGTAAAAGCCGCCCGGCATGCATGCCGACCGGCAGTTCGATATCCCACCCTTTATATCGTATCGGCACCGGAACAAGTCCAGACGTGCCGATCTCGGGGTCGTTCCCCATGATCTCATTGCATATCCTGATATGCAAAAATACCTAATGTTCGCGTCTGCCAACCCCACAATGCCCGATCAATGTGTTGAATATCACCATGTTGACCGGTTTGCGCCCGTTGATACTGAACTGTGCGCGCCGTGAGAGGACAGCTTACTGACCCCTCCCTATCTTCGCCAGGCCAGCCGCTGAGGGGCCGAGACAGCCACGCGAATCGCGTTTCGGGTGTCGACGATACCCCTGTCGAGCGATGCGCGAGGCCATCCACCTGATGACGAGGAAGCGACCGTGAGCAAGATCAGCGGCACAGCCGCCAACGATATCCTGACCGCCACGGCGACGGGCGATAGTGTCGAGGGCCTCAGCGGCGATGACACGCTGACCGGCGGCGCCGGTGGCGATGTGCTCTCCGGCGGCACCGGCAAGGACAAGATGACCGGCGGCACCGGCGGTGACGTCTATTATGTCGACGATGCCGGCGACCAGGTGATCGAGGGTGCCAATGGTGGCAACGACATCGTCTACACCACGCTCGCGACCTACACGCTCGCGGCCAATGTCGAAAGGCTGGACTTCTTCGCCACCAGCAGCACGGTGACCGCCACCGGCAATGCCCTCGGCAATTGGCTCAATGCCTTTGAAACCGCTGGCAGCAAGGCCGATGGCGGTGCCGGCGATGACACCGTCTATGGCTCCTCCCTCGGCGCCGACACGGTTCAAGGCGGCGACGGCAATGACCATCTCTACACTTATGGTGGGGATGACACCGTCTTTGGCGGCAAGGGCGATGATTATATCGACGGCGATACCGGCAGTGACACGCTGAGCGGCGATGCCGGTAATGACTATATCCTCGGTGGCATCGGCGACGATGTCCTGCAGGGTGGCGCCGGCAATGACACACTCGACGGCGAGAGTGGCAATGATCAGATGACCGGCGGCGCCGGCAATGACAGCTATTATGTCGACAGCACGTCCGATACCGTGACCGAACTCGCCAATGGTGGCACCGATGCGGTCTACAGCACCGTCAACTTCAACCTCGCCAGCAAGGGCGCCAATGTTGAGAATCTGACATATCAAGGCGGCGGCGGTGCCACGCTCGGCGGCAATGCGCTCAACAACACGATCACCGGCAATACCGATGGCAACACCATCAACGGCCTCGATGGCGATGACAAGCTGCTGGGCATGGGCGGCGATGACACGCTCGATGGCGGCAATGGCAATGACACGCTGGACGGCGGCAGCGGTCAAAATGACCTGAACGGCGGCACCGGCAACGACACCTATTACGTCCACAGCGCCGGCGACCTGGTCGATGAGGCCGGCAATGCGGGTGTCGATACGGTTATCAGCGATGCCGCCAGTTACACGCTGACGGCGAATGTCGAAAATCTCATCATCGCCCCTGGCAAATCCGACTTCGATGGCAACGGCAATTCGCTCGACAACACGCTGACCGGCAATGACGGCAACAACACGCTCGATGGCAAGGCCGGCGCCGACAAGATGACCGGTGGCAAGGGCGATGACGTCTATTATGTCGACAACGCCAAGGACCAGGTGATCGAGGCCGCCAATGGCGGCGGCGATGCCGTCTTCACCACCCTCGGCAGCTTCACGCTCGGTGCCAATCTCGAATACCTGGAATATGAAGGTTCTGGCTTCTTTATCGGCACCGGCAACAGCCTCGGCAACGCGCTCTATGCCATGAATGCCTCAGGCTCGACGCTGCATGGCGGTGGCAGTGGCGACAGCGTCTATGGCGGCGCCGGCCAGGACACTTTGTGGGGCGATGACGGCGATGATGCGATCGTCGGCCAGGGCGGCAATGACACCATGCATGGCGGCAATGGCGATGACGTGATCCTGGGCGGCGATGGCAGCGCGGATACGATGACCGGCGATGCCGGCGACGACATCCTGCAGGGCCAGAGCGGTAATGACACGATGGATGGCGGCACCGGCGATGACTCTATCGATGGTGGGCTCGGCGCCGATGCCATGACCGGCGGTGCTGGCAATGACACATTTCAAGTCGACAATAGCGGCGACACGGTGACCGAAGGTCTCAATGGTGGCAAAGACACCATCAAGTCCACTATCAGCTTCGACCTCGCTACCAAGGGCTTCAATGTCGAGAACCTGACCTATACGACGGCGGCCAACTCGACCCTGGGCGGGAATGCCCTCGCCAATATCATCATCGGCAACGCCAAGATCGATACGATCGACGGCCTCGATGGCGACGACACCTTGCTGGGCGTCGACGGCAATGATGTCCTGACGGGCGGCAACGGTAATGACGTGCTGGATGGCGGCACCGGCCAGGACAAAATGACAGGCGGCGCCGGCAATGACACCTACTATGTCGACGATGCCGGCGACCAGGTGATCGAAGCCTTCAACCAGGGTGTCGACACGGTCATCAGCAGCCTTGCCGGCTACACGCTGGGCAGCGATGTCGATAACCTTACCTTGGCGAGCGGCACCACCAATCTCAACGGCACCGGCAACGCGCTTGCCAATATGCTGATCGGCAATGACGGCGCCAATAGCCTGGATGGCAAGGGCGGCGCCGACAAGATGAACGGCGGCAAGGGCGATGATACATATTACATCGACGATGCCGGCGACCAGGTGATCGAGGGCGCGAATGGCGGCACCGACAAGGTGATGGCCGGCATTGCCAGCTATGCCCTGGCCGCCAATGTCGAGAACCTGTTCATCACCAACAACAGCAAGATCACGGCGACGGGCAATGCCCTGGACAACCAGATCCAGGCCAACAGCGCCGCCGGCAGCAAGGTCGATGGCGGTGCCGGCAACGACACGCTGAGCGGCAGCAACGCCGTCAGCGACAACCTGATCGGCGGCGCCGGCAGTGACGACCTGGAAGGCCTCAGCGGGGATGATATCCTGGATGCCGGCGCGGGCGACGACATCCTCAATGGCGGTGCCGGCAATGACACGATGACCGGCGGTGCCGGCAATGACCATTACGTCGTCGACAGTACCAATGACAAGGTGATCGAGGCCGCGAATGGCGGCATCGATGTGATCGAAAGCTCCGTCAGTCTTGATCTCAAAAACTACGCCAATGTCGAGAATTTGGAATTCGACACGTCGAGCGGTGTCACCGGTACCGGTAACGCGCTCAACAACCAGATCAAAGGCACCTCATTCGCGGACACGCTGGTGGGCCTGGATGGCAATGACACGCTCTATGGTTTCCAGGGCGCCGACATGCTCGTCGGTGGCAATGGCAACGATATTCTGGATGGCGGCACCGGCGCCGATGATATGACCGGCGGTGCCGGCAATGACACCTATTATGTCGACAATGTCGGCGACACGGTGAACGAGCTGGCCAATGGCGGCAACGACACCATTGTCAGCACCTTCAACCTCAATCTCTCCACCGACATGGTCAATATCGAGAATGTGACCTTGGCGGACGCCGGCAATCTCAACGCCACGGGCGATGACGTTGTGAACATCCTGATCGGCAATCAAGGCAAAAACGTGCTGGATGGTCGGGCCGGCGCCGACAAGATGATCGGCGGGGATGGCGACGATCAATACTATGTCGACAATGCGGGCGATCAGATCACCGAGACCGCGAGTGGCGGCCATGACATCGCCTATGTCACCGTCGCCACCTACATCCTCGGCGCCAATGTCGAAGACCTGTCGGTCAGCAATGCCGGCAAAGTCACCATCACCGCCAATGCATCCGACAATGCCATCACTGCCGGTGTCACGGCGGGCGGCAAGATTGACGGCGCGGCCGGCAATGACACCATCACCGGCTCTACCTTCACTGACACCCTGATCGGCGGCCTCGGCAAGGATAAGCTCTATGGCATGGGTGGCAATGACGTCCTGGATGGCGGTGCCGGTGACGACATGTTGTACGGCATCAATGGCAGCAACGACACGCTATCGGGTGGCGAGGGCAATGACACGCTCGACGGCGGGACCGGCACCGACAAGCTGATCGGCGGCAATGGCAATGATACCTATTACCTGAAAGACCTCAACGCCACGATCACCGAGACCGCGACGGGCGGTATCGATCTCATCTACAGCACCCTCAATGTCGACATGGCGGTCAAGGCCGCCAATGTCGAGAACTTCATCCTGCAGAATGCCGGCGGCGGCACGGTCAATGGCAATGCCGGCAATAACGACATCCAGGGCAATAGCGGCGCCGATACATTCACCGGCAATGCCGGCAATGACACGCTGGAAGGCCTGGGCGGCAATGACACGCTGAATGGCGGCGTTGGCAATGACGTCCTGATGGGCGGTACCGGCCAGGATGATATGACCGGCGGCGCTGGTGATGACACCTATTATGTCGATAATGGCGGCGATGCGGTGACGGAACTCGCCAATGGTGGCACCGATACCGTGATCAGCTCCATCACCTTCGATCTCGATCATGACGGCGTCAATGTCGAGAAGTTGACGCTGGCGTCAGGTGCCGGATCGATCGATGGCAATGGCAACGAGCTCGCCAATGTCATGACCGGCAATGAAGGCGCCAATAGCCTGGCCGGCAATGACGGCAACGATACGCTGAACGGCGGCGATGGCGATGACACGCTCGACGGTGGCGACGGCAATGACACGCTGAACGGCGATGCCGGCATGGACACGCTCAATGGCGGCAATGGCGCCGATACGCTGAATGGCAGCGACGATTCCGATCACCTCTATGGCAATGCCGATAACGATGTCCTCAACGGTGGCAATGGCGGCGATTACCTCGATGGTGGCGCCGGCAATGACAAGATGATCGGCGGTGCCGGCAACGATAATTATTATGTCGACAGCGTCGGTGATCAGGTGGTCGAGGCGGTCGGGGGCGGCGACTTCGACACCGTCTTCGTCAGCCTCGCCACCTACACCATGGCCGCCAATATCGAACGGTTCCGCAGCACGATATCCGGTGCGGTGACGATTACCGGCAATGCATCAGACAATGATATCTCCGTGCAATCGAACAGCAGTGCCATCTTGTCGGGAGGTGCCGGCAATGATTCTCTTTATGGGTCCCTGACCGGCAGCGACACCCTGCTGGGTGGCGACGGCAACGACACGCTCTTGGGCGATGGCGGTAATGATACGCTGAGCGGCGGTAACGACACGTTGGACGGGGGCAATGGCGACGATATGCTTTATGGCGAACAGGGTGACGATATTCTGACCGGCGGTGCCGGCAATGACACCCTGGATGGCGATGGTGGCAAGGACAAGATGACCGGCGGTATCGGCAATGACACCTATTACGTCGACGATGCCGGCGACCAGGTGATCGAGGCGCTGAATGGCGGAACGGATACTGTCTACGCCACCCTCACCTACACGCTCGCTGCCAATGTCGAGAATCTCAATATCGATGGCGGCGTCATCTCAGCCGGTACCGGCAATGCGCTCAACAACGTCATGCAGATCGCCGGCGGCATCGGCGTGCTGCATGGCCTCGATGGCAATGACACGCTATTCGGTGGCGTCAACAGCGACAACCTGTTGGGTGGCAATGGCGATGACGTGATCGATGGCGGTCTTGGCGCCGACAGCCTGGAGGGTGGTGCGGGCAATGACACCTTCGTCTATGAATTGAGCGACACGAGCAAGCTCAGTCAGCTGGGTGGCGACACCATCACCGATTTCGGCGACGGCAACGACAAGATCGACGTTCATGACCTGCTGCTGGCGTTCAATATCAGCAGCCTCGATCCGTTCGGTGACGGCTATTTCGCCCTGCAGGCGAGCGGCAACGACACGCTGCTGAAGTTCGACAGCACTGGCGGTAGCAACAGCTTTGTCACCTTGGCGACGGTGCAGAACGCCACGGTGACCACCAGCAGCATCGTTCTCTGATGCCGACAGCGCCGACGCGCCTGGGTCCACGGGCGCACATTTCGGCTTATTGTCCTAGATGAGCGGACGCCTATCCGGCGTCAGTGGGCCGGCCCGTTACCACCTGTTAAGCTGTCACGCCTAAGCTTTCTTGACAGGCATCGGCGAGACTCGCCGGCGCATCACTGACGAGCCCTGAACAGCGACAGATGAGCCACGACACCGCGCCTCACGCGCCACCCGCCGACACGATCGCCACCTCGGCCGGTCAAGCGGCGATGCTGCGGGATGGTTGGCCGCAATTGCACCCCTTCGCCAAGCTGTCACCAGCGATCACCGATGCCCGGGTGCGCGCGGTCTTCGACCATTGGCTGACGGCGCGCGGGGGCCACCGGATGCCGGCTTGGCGCGACATCGATGCGCTGCAGATCAGTCCGCATCTCCCCTACATGTGGTCGTTGCGGTATGACCGCGCCGATAGCAGTTTCACCGGCCGTCTTTCCGGCGAGGAGATCAACGCCATTTTCGGGAAGTCGCTGCGCCAGACCCGGATTGAGCATTTCTTCGCCGAGCAGGATGTGCCCTGGATCCACGAGCGCTGTCTCCGGGTGATCGAGCATCCCTGCATCGCGCTGGTGAGCGGGCCGGTTTATGCCTATACCGGGCATTATGGCAGCGGCTATCGCATCATGCTGCCGCTCGGCGAGGATCATCGCCAGGGCGACGAGGTCATCGGCGTCACCAGCTACAGCCTGTACCCACCGGGTCCCGAGATGGCGACCTTCCAGCCGGTCGAGCAGGTGACCTACTTTCAGCTGTGAAGCTGGTGCCGGGCGAGCAACGCCTCAGTCCGCGATTTTGACGTCCACGACATGCCGCACCGGAAAATTCATCGAGGCGGCGAGGAAACAATCGCGTCCTGCCTCTTCGTGCAGGTGTTCGGCCAGCGCCGCATCCTGGCCGGCGGCGATGGTGACCACCGGATGCAGCACGACCTCGGTGAAATGGCCGCCGTTGCCGACCTGGCGCATGGTGCCGGTGGCCTTGTCCTCATAGGCGGTGACGACCAGCCCTTGCAGCGCCGCCAAAGCGAGATAGGTCAGCATATGGCAGCTCGCCAGCCCGGCCAGCAACAGGTCCTCCGGGTTATGCAGCGCCGCATCGCCGCGAAAGGCCGGATCGGCCGTGAGATCCATGACCGGCTTCCCGTCAATTGACACCTGGTGGTGGCGCGAATAGGCGCGATAGCTGGTGGTGCCGCCGGCACTGGCCCCGGTCCAGGAGAGGCTGGCGGCATAGTGATGATCGTGATCCATCTCATTCCCTCGGATTGGCAGAACGGGTTGCGATAATACGGCGCCCGATCAGTCGCGCCAGAAGCCCTTCGTCAGCTCATCCTCGACATCGGCCCGGCTGAGGCCGATATCCTTCAACAGATGATCGTCGTAGCTGGCGAGCATACGGCGCTGGCGCGCTCGCTGGCGGCGACAGCCATACCACAAGAAGCCCGCCTCGATCAGCCGCAGGAGCCAAGCGCCGCTATAGTCAAACCCCTGCCACAGGCGCCGCAACAGGTGACGCTCCGTCGCGACAGAGAAATCCGGTCCGTGAGATCCCATCGCTCTTTCCCTTCCGAGCTGAGCCCCCGCCCGATTCCGGCATGGAATCTGCGCTGGACGGGGAAATCCTAGCTCCGCATAATTGCCGGCAATATCCGAATATCTGCGAGAAGGAACTGCAATAATGCAGGGCATGAACTGGAATGATCTGCGCTACATCCTCGCCATCGGCCGCGCCAATTCGCTGGCGGCGGCGGCCCGGCAGATCGCCGTCGATGAGACGACGGTGGGCCGGCGCCTGACGGCGATCGAGACCGGGCTTGGCGTCCGGCTCTTCGCCAAGGTGCCGGGCGGCAGGCTGATGCCGACGGAGGCAGGCGAGGTGGCGATGACCCATGCGGAGCGCATCGAGCAAGAGATGCACCGGCTGCAGCTGTCAATCGCCGGCCAGGATGCCGCCGTCATCGGCACGGTGCGCCTGACCTCGGTCGCCGTGCTGGTCAACCGCCTGCTGCTGCCAGCTTTGCCCGAACTCGGTGCCGCTCATCCCAGCCTGCGTCTGGAGATGCTGGCCGACCTCCGCTATTTCAGCCTGATGAAGCGCGAGGCCGATATTGCGCTGCGCCTCGGCCGGCCTACCCAGGATACCGGCGCCGCCGTGCTCGCGCGGCATATCGGCACCATGGCCTATGAGGCCTATGCCCCGGCCGATTGCGCGCCGCGCGAGGCCGCCGCCTTGCCCTGGATCAGCTATGACGAAAGCATGGCGCAGCTGCCCCAGGCGAAATGGATCCAGGCCGTCGCCGCGCGCGAAGCCGCTGAACAGAACACCAGCCTCGACCAGCGCCTCGCCCCCGCCACCTTCAACGAGCCGGAAAGCATCCTCGAGGCCGTGCGCCTCGGCCTCGGTAAATCGCTGCTGCCGACCGCCCTTCTGAAACAGGATAAGAGCCTCAAGCGGCTCAAGGCCGCCAGCGACTGGCCATCCTTGCCGGAACGCGAGATCTGGCTCCTGACCCATCCCGACCAGCGCCGCCTCGCCCGCATCGAAGCCGTGATCGACTGGCTCGATGCCACCATGCGGGCCCGCGGCATGGCGGTGTAAGCCACCCGTTATGACAGAAGGGAACCAGATGACCAGCCTGACATCGCCCCAACCTATCATCGCCCTTATCGGCGATCATGACCCGGCGATCGTTGCCCATCGCGGCATCGCCGCCTCGCTCGCGGGCCGGGCACAATTCGACTGGCTAGGAACGGAGACACTGCCGGCCGAGGCGGCGGCGATGCGGACGCGTCTCACCGGCTATGATGGTATCTGGTGCATTCCCGGCAGTCCCTATCGCCATATGGCGGCCGCTTTGGCGGCGATCCGCGTGGCGCGGGAGGACAAGCGCCCTTTCCTGGGAACCTGTGGCGGGTTCCAACACGCGCTGATCGACTACATCCGCCATGCGCTCGCGCATAGCGAGGCGGACCACCTGGAAAGCAATCCGGAAGCGACCATGCCGGTTATCACCCCGCTAGCCTGCTCGCTGAAGGGTCAGCGCGGCACAGTCCGTTTCAAGCCGGCCTCCCGCCTCGCCACAGCGGCTGGCACCAGCGAGAGCAGCGAGGGCTATCACTGCTCCTATGGCTTCAATGCCGATTATGGTCATCTTCTTGCCGGATCAGACCTGCGTTTCACCGCTTTCGACGAGCTGGGTGAGATTCGCGGCCTTGAGCTCAGCAATCACCCGTTCTTCCTCGCCACCCTCTTCCAGCCGGAGCGCGCCGCCTTGCCGGCCTCCGAAGCAACCGGTGGCCGCGATCAGGTGCATCCGCTGGTGCTGGCTTTCATCGCCGCGGCAGGCAACGGACCTCATTAAAGGAAACTTGACGAAGTCGCGCTAGGTCTGCTGCCAGGGTTTCACGGCAGGCAGATCATGGCGCGCAACGACATCATAACATTGTATTCAAATTGGCTTCCGGTACTGTGCCGCGCGATCGTCGTCGCCTGTGTCATCGTCCTGTTAGCACCAGCAGCCGCATTGCAAGCAGATCAGGTAGCGACCGATGGCGCTACGGATGGCGACATCAAGCAGGCACTCGAACTGTGCCGCAATGCCTCATCTGGCGATGACACGATTACCGCTTGTTCACAGGCGATCGCGATCACCAAGCCAGGATCGGCCATGACTGCTGCCTCGCCACGGCCTATCGCCTGCGTGGCCTCGCTTTCCTGGTGCGGGGACAGAGCAGCGATGCCTTGGCGGATTTCGCGGCGGCACAGAAGTTGCGGCCTGACGATGCTCAGCTGCATGACGACAAGGCGCGCGCCTACAGCTTGACGAATGATCTGAAGCAGGCACTCACGGAATCCGATCAAGCGGTCGCCGCCGCGCCGCATGAGCCGAGATACCGATTGACCCGCGTTATCCTTTATCTGCGGACGAACGACAGTAAGGACGCCATTGCGGATCTCACTACCGTGCTTGCGATGCCAGGACCGCCGGCGACGCAGGCCCCCACCTACGCCCTGCGCGGCTATGCCTACCAGCTCAGCCGCCAGACCGACGCAGCGATGGCTGATTATGAAAAGGCGCTGAAACTATCGCCCGACCAGCAGATGGCCTTGGTCGGCCAGGCCTCCATCGACGGTTCTGCCGGCGAATATGAGCGCGCTTTATCGAATTACAACCGTGTTCTCAAGGTCGCACCGAAGGAGCCCTCGGCCTTATTGGGACGCGGCGCATTGCGTTCCCGCCTCGGTAAGTATCAGCAGGCACTCGATGACATTAACGCCGCTATCGAGATCGCCCCGAGCTACCCACCCAGTTATCTTGAACAGGGTCTGGCGTTGGTCGCGCTCGGCAAGCAGGACCAGGGCATCGCGTCCATGAAACACGCGATCCAGATGGATCCGGACAAGCTCAACTATCACGCCTATCTCTCGAATGCCTATGCGATCACGGGTGATCTTGAGCTGGCGATGACAGAGGCAAAAACAGCGGCCGGCGGCGATGATCCGCTCACCGGGTATCTGTCACTGAGCAGCCTCGGTATCCTCACCGGCAATGACGGTCTGGCGATCGATAATGCGCGCGCTGCTGTCAAACTAGCGCCCTCTCCCGCCACATATGAATATCTGATCAACGCACAACGGGAAGCCGGCGATTATCAGACGGCATTAGAAACGGCAAATATGGCCCTAAAATCAGAGCCGGAGAATGCAAACCTATTGTCTGAACGCGGAATCACCTATGCTCTGTCTCATCGGGCCGATATTGCGAGCGATGATCTCAACAAGGCTGCCAGACTTGATCGACATGCCGCGCGTTACCTTTGCATTGGTTTCGCCCTCATCAGCGACGAAAAGCTGGCTCAGACATCCTGCGAGGATGCCCTTGCTACTGCACCGGCCGACTTTAATGCACTGGTGGGCCGCGCTTATCTGAAGCTGACGATGCAGGATTGGACGGACGCGCGGAACGATTACGACAAGGCAGCCCAACTCATGAAAAACAGTGCTGCTGTTCTCTTTGCGCGTGGCTATACCAAGGAGCGCCTGGGGGATATTGACGGCGCCACCGAGGACTATACCGCAGCGAAACAGGTCAACCCCAAGATCGCCGAACGCTATGCGCGCATCGGCATCGTGCCGGGCAAGGATACCGTCGAACCACCCGCCCACTGATGACGGAAGGAAGCTGCGTCTGGCGCCGCTTCGTCTAGGCGGTGACCGTCACCGGTACGCCACGCGTCAGCGAGTTCAGGGCCATGGACACGGCCTTCGTCCGCTCGATCAGGGACGCAGGATCCGAACCATCCGCCATGGTGACCTTGACCCGCATCTCCGCACCGGTGGCGATGATCGGGTCACCCTCGAGATTGACGGTGACTGAAACGGAGATCTCGTCAATTGGCGTGCCGAGGCTGGCCGACATGTAGCGTAGGTCATTGGCAAAGCAGCCGCCGATGCTGAGGCCGAGGAGCTGTGCCCCGTTGAAACCGAGGCCAAGGCCTCCGGCGCGCCCGGCCGGGCGGTCGATGACCACGGTATGGCTGTCAGCCCAGCCCAATGCTGCCTCGGTCCCGGCGATATTACGGATCTCAATCGTCGCTATCGGCAATTCCTCATCCTTCCCCACCGCCATGACGCGGCGCTGATCTCGTTCCTTAAAAGGCCTCTCCAAGCGCGCGCGCTTCGGCCAGGATACGAGCCGGATTGTCACCGCCGGCGGTGGCATCGTAAAGCAGCTCCAGCCGCCGCTCCTGGACGCCGCAGTAATCAAGGATGCCGGTATCGAGACCGATCGACATTGCCTCGTCGTAACCTCGTTTCCGGTACAGCGCCAGGTCGCCGCCGGCGAGCCCGATCATCCAGACTCTTTGCTGCGGAAAGCTGGCCTCGCCGCCATATGCCCAGCCCTGATTCCAGACGCGATCGATCCAGCCCTTGAGGACCGCCGGCACCGACCACCACCAGACGGGAAAGACCATGACAGTGGCATCGTTGCGCTCAACCCGCGCCATTTCGCGCTGCACCTCGGCTGAATAGGCTTTCTGGGGATCGTTCCAATCCGGCTCATCCGCCGCGCGCAGCACCGGATCGAACCCTTCGGCGATGAGGTCGGCAAATTCGATGACATGCCCGCGCGCTTCGGCACCAGCCGCAAAGGCATCCGCAACCTGACCGCTTAACGACTGCCGCCGCGGATGCGCCAGCACCAAAAGTATCTTCATTACGTCCCCCGCTTGCCGATGTGCCCTATTCAAGCTAACCGTATCCGTTGAGTCGAGGCTAATTCCTTGCCGCCAGCTGACGAACCGTGGCGCCAGATTCTGCCCCAGGAACGGCACCGCTTGCAGCCCGCCCATCCCTTGCTATGCTGCGCGGAATTACGACCAGCCGGTTCGCGCTTTATGGGGCACGGTTACCGGCGCACCAATAGCGTGGCGACTTCAGCGTCTCCGGCCATTGGCTAAATGATGGAAGATCCCCCGGATATCATGAATATTCTGCGCTTTATCGCCGGCGTCATCAGCCTAACCACCTTTGCCTGGATACTGCCGGTGCAGGCGGATGATGCGCCAGCCACAGCCCCCAGCCTGCCGGCCACTGGTAATGCCACGGATGTCGGCGGCGGCCTTGAACCCTGCCTCACGGCGATGCAACAGCGTGCTATAGATGCCACGATCACAGCCTGCGGGGCAGCGCTGGAGACCGGCAAGCTCAACGATACCGATCAGGTTTCGGCGCTGACCGCGCGCGGTATGGCGTATCAGGCAAAAGGGCTCAGCGACAAAGCCTATGCCGATCTCGACGCAGTCGTGAAACTGCAACCGCGATCTGCCGCGGCCTACCTCAATCGCGGCGTCAATGATGCTGCTCGTGAAGACAATGACGGCGCATTGGCGGATTTCAGCCGCGCCATCGCCCTCGATCCGAATGTGCCTGAAAGCTATTATCTGCGTGGGATCGCGCTCGCCAAACGCGGCGCTTTCGATACGGCAATGGGCGATTTCAATAAGGCGCTGACCCTGAAGCCGGACTTTATCGAGGCCCTGCGCGGGCGCGGCGAGGCCGCTCTCGGCGCGCATCGCTATGATATTGCGCTCACCGATTTCGGCAAAGCGATCGCTGCCAATAAAGATGATGCCGAGGCCTATAGCGGCCGCGGCAACGCCTATATGGCCGTGCAGCAGATCGACAACGCCATCGCCGATTTCAGCACGGCGATCAAGCTGCAGCCGGATTTCGCCGCCGCTTATGTCACCCGTGGCGATGCCTATTGGCAAAAGCGCGATGTACAGCACACGATCGCGGATTATCGCGCGGCGAACCGGCTCATCCCTCAGGATGTTGATGTGCTCGACACGCTGTGCTTCTATCTCGCTTTGACCGGTAAGGCTGACGAGGCCATGTCGTTCTGCGAACAGGTCGTTAGCGCGGCCCCCAAACAGGCCTTCGCCTATGACGGGCGCGCCTATGCACATCTCCGCCTCGGCCAGTTCCAGGAAGCCGCCGACGACTGGAGCAAGGCGCTGAGCTTCGCCCCTAACCGTGCCGATCTTCGTTTCAGCCGGGCCTATGCCGAGGAACGGATGGGCGATATCACCAATGCCACCAAGGACTATCGGGCGGCGCGTGCCGTTGATTCCAACATCGACGACCTTATGGCGCAGAACGGCCTTGTTCCGGGCAGCAAGATCATCTCACCGAAATGGTAAATTACGCATAGGGTTCTCGCCATCAGTACCACGAAGGAGGCCGCTTCATGCATGCACGGATTGCCGCTGTCATCGCCTTGACGCTGGTACCGTCCCTGCAGGCGTCGTCAGCGCGGGCGCAGAGCCAGGCGGTCATCACCTGTGTGACGGCGATCGAGCGCTTCGACAACAGCGCCTACGATCTTTGCGACCAGGCCTTGAAGGTAAGCGGCTTAAGCGACGCTGATCGGGCGCAGGCGCTGGTCGGCCGGGGCATGGCCTCGACCCTGACCAAGAACTACCTGCCGGCTATCAACGACTTCACCGATGCGATCAGGCTCGATGGCAACATCGATACCGCCTATCTGATGCGCGGCATGTCCTATCGCTATCTCGGAAAAGACGATCTGGCGATCGCAGACTTTGCCAAGTCCATCGAGCTGCAGCCTGGCTTGTATGCCGGTTACAGTGACCGCGCCGAACTGCTGATGAAGCGCCAGGACTGGGCCGGAGCGCTCGTCGATTTCAACCATGTCGTCACTATCTTGCCGAAGGATCCGGGCACGTTGTTCCGGCGTGGCTATGTGCATGAGAAGCTCGGACAGACGGCAGATGCCGACGCTGACTATGCCGCGGCGCGCGCCCTTGATCCACATATCGACGACGAAATGCGCTTGAACGGCATCGTGCCAGGCAGCTGAAGACCGTCGCCAGATATCCCGCACCGCGCGAAAATCCTGCTTGACCCAGCGGGGATAAGGTCGTCGGCACGCCGCTTAAGTCACCAGGATAGAACGCACTTTTTGCAACAGATCGCACCGCGATACCGCGTCATGCGACAGGCTGGGCAGGCCGGTGAATTGCGCTATGATAGGCCCCAGATGTGAATGCCTCATCAACGGGACAAGGATAGCAGGAGCGATGAATTCGACCGCGCGCGTCAGCACGGAATCCGTCTTGGAAACCGAGCGGCTGGTCCTTCGGCATCTTGATGTCGGCGATGCTGACTTTGTTCTGACTCTGCTCAACGAACCGGCCTTCCTGCAATATATCGGTGACCGTCAAGTCCGCAGCGCCGATGATGCTGTCGGCTACATCCTGAAAGGCCCCACGGCCAGCTATCGGGAACACGGTTTCGGGCTTGACCTCGTGCAGCTCAAATCCGACGGCAGCAAGATCGGCCTTTGCGGCCTGATCCAGCGCGATTTCCTCGCGGCCCCCGATATCGGCTATGCCTATCTGCAGAAGTACTGGGCCCATGGCTATGCTGTTGAAGCGGCAGCCGCCGTCCTGCAGCATGCGCGGCTGGTGCTTGGCCTGCCCCGCATCCTCGCCCTCACATCGCAGGAGAATATTGGCTCGATCCGTGTCCTGGAGAAAATCGGGCTGGGCTTTGATCAGCTTTTTCAACAACCGGGATATGACCAACCAAGCCGGCTCTACGGCATTGATTTCGGTGCCATGGCCGGCTGACCGCCGCCGAACCTACCCGATGCTTATCCCCAGGTTGCTTCCGCGACCCGCATGAAATTGCCGCCGATGATGGCAATGACATCGGCATCCTTGTAACCGTGCTGGGACAATGCGTCAGCGATCTCGGGCAGCGCCTCGGGCTCGACGCAGCCAAGATCCTTGCCACCATAGCCGAATTCCCGCGGCCACCATTTTTCCGACCGCTCGCCCGGTGGCAGATCGCTATGTTGCGGATTTTTTGAATTGAAAGCGTAATCGATCCCGATACCGATATGACGGGTCCCGACATGCTCGGCAAGATAATCGATATGACGAATGAGTGCCGAGGTCTCCAGCGTGTTGCCGAGAAAGAGACCAATGCCGTTGATGCCGACGACCCCATCGGTCTTGGCGCAGGCAAGAATGCGCTCATCATCAATGTTGCGTCGATGATCAACCAGGGCCTGGACATTGGCATGGGAGAAGATCACGGGCTTGGTTGACACCTCCATGATCTCCAGCGCCGTGGCCCGGCTGCTATGCGAGCAATCCATCAGCATACCGACCCGGTTGATCTCCCTGACCACATCGCGCCCCAGATCGGTCAAACCACGATCAACATCATGGCAGCCACCGGCGATGGAGTTGTTGAGATTATAGGCGAGATGAATTTGCTTGACCCCAAGGTCACGGTAAAGCCGCACCATGGCCAGATCGTCTTCCAGCATCATGGATCCTTCGAGATCGAAGGCGACGGCGAGCTTACCTTCGCGCTTGGCGCGACGGACATCGGCGATGGTCTCGACGAGAATGTAATGTTCCGGGCGGCGCGCCAGCCAGTCACGAAAGCCGGCAATCACCCGGATGACCTGGCTCAAGGGATTGAAATCCATGCCGACATTGACCGAAACGAAGGTCGCACCGATCTTTCGGTAACGCTCCAGGGGCGCCATATCGCCATTATATTCCAGCGGCAGACAGGTATGGGCATCCCAAACGATCGCGGATTGATAGAGGGTGCTGTGCCGACTGGCCATGACGGTAACTCCGGACTGATAAAACGATGCCAAACGGTGCATCGCGACGTCGATTATGGTGACTTTGGAACTGACGACACAGATCAGTCGAGCCGCCGGATGATTACCGCCAGCTTCACGTGATTGCCCCGCCACGCGGCTAGTGGATGATATTTCACCCTGGTTTGTCCAGACACGATCTGCCTGTAAGAGGTACGGCCGCCAAGCGCCTCTCGTTTTCCGTCGCAAGACCTTCAGTCATTATTTGTCGCCGACACTGGTTGAGCCATTTCGGCCGTGTTCTGCGCCAGCTTACGGCCCGCCTTTGGGCAGCGGTCTGCGCATAGCGGCAATATCCAATCTGGAAAACGCCTGAAGAGAACCTTCAGGTGGCTGGCGCGTCCAGTCGCCGGGTGATTCGAACTCGGTCTTGTGAGCAGCCATATGCCTGGGCTGGGGCGGTGGTGCGGGTCCCGAGGAAGAGATGTTCGACCAGACTGACCTGAGAAGACTCAGTCGTCCCGCACCAGCATCGCTGGCGGACACACTGACAGCCAGCTCGGACTGCCAGCTCGCTTCAGGCGCGCGACCCGATACCGCGGTGATCCGCGATCGTCTCGGGCAGAAAATCGCAGGCAATCAGGATGCGATTGGTCTCCCCCGCCTCATCGACCAGCGGCATGGTGCTTGATTCACAGAAAAAGATATGGCGATGCGGGCCGACATAAGGCGGCCGAAGCAGCAGCGGCCGGCGTTGTGCCGCCACGTGGCTACAGATGGTGAAGACCTCCGACCCCGGCGCCTGTCCCTCCACCTCGGAAAAACGGAGGCCGGTATAATTGCCGCGCGAATAGCGCAGAAGCACATCGCCGATCACGCGATAACGGAAATCGGTGATCTCCGGCCCGGCTCCCTCACGCAGCACTTCCAGCAGGATGAGGTAAGGCAGCAGATGCGGTATTTCCGTTGGATCGAAATCGCAACGCCGCATCGGTAAGCCATTCCGCTGTTTGCTCAGCCAATAGCCGATCGACGTGCGGATGACGGGCGATGTCAGATCGTCGAACCGCAGCAGTCGCGTCTTCGGCAGATCCGGCATTTCAGCTTGAGAGAGAGAGTTCGACGCTTTGCGTCGTTCGACCAGAATTGGTGAAATAGTCTCGGCAAAAACCGCTTCGCGCTCATTAACCATGGTCGCACCCCTGCCGTCCAGGTCATCATTATCGTATGCAGATACGCGATAATTGAAAAGATGGTTTCCGAAAATTTAAAACGAATCCGAATTATTTTTTCCCGTGTCACCATCCGGCAACGCCGGGCTGCTATCCGCAGCAAAAGCCATAACTTGTTGCCGGGAGGCGCCCAGCGTCGGGCTGCAAATCCTTGCAGCACCGCGTGATCTCATGGGCAAGCCTGCGCAATCGATGGGGTTTATGGAGCGAAACGTTAGCCGACCTTGCTTTCGCGTGGAGGTTCTTTTGCGAAAACCATCGCCAGAATCTCAGCCCAAATTTTTCATTTGAACACGAACTGAACAAGTGCAGCGCCAGCAATTGCATATTGGCGCGGGCGGATCACAATACCTGCTCTTCGCAGGCAGGCTTTATGACAACCACAGAATATGCGCTTTTCATTCTGTAATGCGGTCATCAAAACATCATGGCCATGATATCTGGCATGACAACGACATGGATGACGCTGCAGTGGCTAGATCACCGGTCGCTGTACACTGCGACGCGGTGACGCGTCCTGAAATTTCTCTGACGGACTTTCATCTCGCCATCATGGCCTCTACAAGAGGATGACCCTCCATTACCGGTATGGCGCTATGGCAAAAATCACGCTTCTTTCGCGTTCCTCACCCCGTCATTTCGCCGTTAGACGCTGCCTCACGGTCGCATTTACCATAATAGCCTCCCTGGTCGTCGCTTTGCTCGCCGACCGAATTGCCGAGGCCGACAGCGACGCGCTGTGGAACAAGGTGGTGCAGGTCTGTGTCAAAAGCGATCCGGCACGGGATCCACGGAACCCCTGCGACGTCGTGCGCGAGGATGCCGATTACGTCCTCGTCAAGGATCTATGCGGGCCAACACAATATTTGCTGCTGCCGATACGCAAGCTGAGCGGCATCGAGAGTAGTGAACTGGTCGCGGCACCCAACTACTTCGCCCTGGCCTGGGAGAACCGCGACGAGGTAGCAAAGCGGGCCGGTCGGACGCTGGCCGCAGATGACTATGCCCTCGCCCTCAATTCTATTGATCGGCGCAGCCAGAACCAATTCCATATCCATATCGATCTCGCTCGCGCCGGGCTCAGCGATGCCTTGAAGCCTTATCGAAACAACCCCGTCGGCCAATGGTCAGTGTTCCGCTATAATGGCCATGATTATCACTTGAGCCGGCTCACCGATCTTCTCCGTCAAAACCCAATTGAGCTGGTCCGCGCCCGGGTGACTGCTTCAGGCGGTGCCATGGAGCATCAGACCATCGGCCTGGTCGGCGCCACTTTCGCCGACGCAAGCGCCGGATTTTATCTGCTCAACGGAGAATATGACGGGAAGCCTGATGGCGGGGGCTGGGCCGAGGAGCTGGAGATCGACCATCCGCGCAGCGATTGCGGTTATCGCCGCGTGCCAGCGCCGTGAAACAGGCGACCCTTCAGTCTAGAACAAGCCGGACGCGATATTGATCGTTAGCGCCAGCAAAGAGGTATTGAAGAAAAAAGCCAGCACACAATGGACCAGGCCGGTGCGGCGCATCTGCCGCGAAGTGAAGGTGACATCGGCGGTCTGGGCCGATGTGCCGATGATGAAGGAGAAATAGAGGAAGTCGCTGTAATCCGGCTTCGGCTCGCCAGGAAAGTCGAGCCCTCCCGGCTGGCTCCGTGACAACGCAACATAGAAATCATGGGCGTAATGCTGGGCAAACATCACGTGAATGAAGGTCCAGCAGGAAAAAATCGTCAGCACCGCCAATGCGATATGGACGTAGCGCAGATCGCCATGCATGTCCTTGACCACCGCCAGCTCAGCGAAAATGGCCCCCAGCGTGACGATCGCCGCCAGCACGACCAGCAACATGACGATGATGCGACCTTCATCCTGCATTTGTGCCCGCAACCGCATCCGCTCATGGTCAGACCAGAACATCATATGGAAAACCAAAGCAAGATAGAGGCAAACGCCGGCATTCCAGCCGATGATCACGCGGGTGATGCCATGCACCGCCAGCCAGTCCGGCAGCACGAAATAGACCACGATACCGGCCAGTGTGGAGATGATGAGCCGCGGCCGCGCCTGGAAATTGCGGATCAGCGGATGCCGGTGCCGCGCCGGGTGATGCGACAGGGGATCGGCCTCGCGGGAGGGTCGGGACGGTTGGTTGGAAGCGGACATCTGTTCCTTGATTCTGTCGCCGGACAGCTCCGGCATGGACAACGCGCTGTTCTGATGCCGAGTAGAACCGGAAGTTACGCTAAGTTCAAGATACCGCCAGCTTACAGCGCAAAATGCGCTTTGACCTGTGCCGCGGCCTCCATCGGCGACAGGTCGTCCGTCGACAGCGTCAGGTCATATGCCCGCCCCTGATGCACCCGGGAGAATTGCCAACGAGCGAGGCCGATCAACCGGTCACCGCGCGCTTTCTCCCGCGCCTCCAGCACCTCGAGTGACGCCATAACGCCAACCGTCTGAAAGTCGTGCGCCGTCAGGAGCTGTCGATAGTCGGCCAGCTCTTCGCCCAGCATGACATCGTCGATGATGAGATTGTTGCCGGCATCGGCGAGGCCCAGAATCGCCCGGCGCATACCGCGCATCAGCCGGTCACCTGCTGGACCGGTATGGATGGCGACTGCCGGCCGCCCGTCCAACTCCATCTCAATGAAACGGAACGTTGTCGGATCGTTCAGCAGATGCCGCGGCAGCATGTCGATGAAAGCGTCCATCGCCACATGCAGGAAAGGCTCCGCCGTCATGGTCTGCAACGCCTGCGCCAGAGAGCTCTTGCCGGCACTGCCGACCCCGTTCAACAGCACGATCCGCGCCACGCTTGATCTTCCCCGTCGCAGTTGGTTGTCGAGCGACGCTATTTCGCCGTCAGATCGTAGCAGCGATCCGGCGGGCCGTTCACATTGCTATCGAAGTAATAGTCGAGCCGCTGCGAACTCACCACCGCATGATTGATGGCTTTCGAGAATTTGACGCCCAGAAACGTTTCGCCGACTTTAACGGCATGCGCCGGATCATAGGCCAAGGTCACGCTGTCACCGGTCACGCGATAGGTGCCGGCGACGGCCTTGGGAATGTCAAAGAACGTCGCGCGACCGGCGAAGACACCGTTGATGTGAAGGTGCTTCGGCCCGGTGTTGCTGAAATGGCCGCCCTGATCATTCTGCCTGGTAACCGCAACCGGGGGCCGCGCCATCAGCGCCTGATGATCCGCGGCGTCGATCTGCTCAAAGCCGAACAGTGCTGCCGTCAGCGGCAGACTGCCGCTGCCTTTTTGCTGCAACCCCTTCACCAGGTCGACGAACTGGCTCGCCGCCGCACTGACACCGGGTGCCGGCAAGCAGCCATCCGCCCTGCCTTGCGACATCCCCATTATCAGTGCCACGGCCATCAGTGCCGCCGCGCCCAGACGCCAAGCTGTCAGCGAGACGCGACGACCTTTCATCCCGCTGGTCCTCATTCCGACACCTTCATCCCCAAGCTTTTATCCGTGAGCCTTTATCCATCAGCCGATCTCCGCGCTGGTCCAGCTTGCCGATACGTAACCCTGTATTCAGCGTCCACCGGCGGACGATCGCTTGAATCCCGTCCTCGATAGCATTGCAGACCCTAGGTCAGGCGCAAAGCCTCATGCTAGACTGCCGCACAGATCATGATCTCGGGGCTTATGCAGCAAGCGACGGCATTCCAGGCGACACCAAAAGTCGCCCGACTTCACCGATACTGGCGCGCCTTGCGACGCCAGGCGGCGGATCTGCCTGCCGCTGGCGGCGACGCACAGCCGGATGAAACATTGCCGCCACCACCCCGGCACCTGCTTGACCCGGCCGCCATCCTGTCACTGCTGCCCAATGTCATGCTGGTGGAATTCGAGACCCAGCCCTTTCGCATTCGCTATCGCCTAACCGGAACGCTGATTGATGACGCTTCCGGCTGCAATCTCACCGGCCGGTATCTCGACGATTTCGACAATGGGATAAACCCGCCGATCTTCGGACCGATGATCGAGAACTACCGGCAGATCTGGCGCAGCGGCCAGCCGGTGATCGACTTCTATACCTGGACGACGCAAAACGGCCGGACCGCCACCGTCTGCTATGGCCTGTTTCCCCTGGCCATCGATCAGGTCATCACCCAGGCAATCGCCATCGAGGAATATGACCCGTCGCGGCTCGTCGACCCATTGGTGCCGCGTCAGCTGCCCCGATGAGATAAGACTGCGGCCTTCAATTGTTGGTTAGCGTGTAGCATCGATCCGGCTTGGTCCCGCTATTGGTGTCAAAAAAATACGAGACACTGTCACGGGTGATGATGGTGTGATTGATGGTCTTCGACACCTTCATGCCGAGGAAGTCCTGCCCGACCTTCACGGCGTGTTCCGGATCGTAGATCAGGACCAGGCTGTCCGGCGTCGAGATATAACTGCCTTTGACGAGCTGCGGAATGTCGAAATAGGTCGTGCTGTCGGCGAAGTTGCCGGTGATGCTGACCGGCTTGGGGCCGCTATTGACGAAGATGCCTGCATCCTCGTCCTGCGGTACCACCTTGATGGGCGCGCGGGCGCCGAGATCGCGCTGATCAGCCGGATTGAGATCCTCGAAACCAAACAGCGCATCCCTGACCGGCAGGTTGCCGGCACCATTGAGTTGCAGTTCATGAACTTCATCAATGAACTTGTCGACCGACGCGGCAGCACCGGTCAGTTGCTCGCAATGGATCTGAGGATTGGGGAGCTGCGCATCGGGGGCCTGGGCATTGGCAGGTATCGCGGCACAAAGAGCCGTGCCGACCAGCATGAGGGATAAGGCGATCACCGCGCCGTCAACGCGATCATCCCGTCGGTCTGCGTGAGGATCCTGCCAAAACCGTCGACGCATCTGCTTCCCCGAGCCGGAACCGGTCTTGCAACTAACATATGTAGGTCAGCATACGATAAGCTGTCAGCGTTTGTCGCGCCTGTCATACCGTTGACACCAAGGTTTAACGATTTTGTTTCTTAACAAAAATGGTGGTCTTAACCTGACCGCCGACCCCGCAATAGGGCAGCGCCATCCGCCTTAATCTTTCTTGATGCGACGGAAGACCAGGCTCAGATTATTCGCCGGCATCTCGAAAATCTCCGGCGCGCTGAAGCCCGCCAGCTCTGCCAACGCCGCCACTTCATCCCGATCGCGCACACCCCAATCTGGATTACGAGCCTTTAAATCGGCGTCGAAGGCAGCATTGCTCGGAGCTGTGTGCTGCCCACCGCGCTCATAGGGACCATAAAGATAAAGCGGCCCTCCTTCCGGCAGCAGCCGCGCCGCGCCATGGATCAACCCCACCGTCGCCGCCCAGGGCGAAATATGGACCATGTTGATACAGATGACCGCATCGGCAGCACTTATCGGCCAGATACCGGAGCCATCAGGCCCGCAGGCACCAGCATCGAGCTGGAATGGCTGCCGGATGTTCAGTAGACCCGATAACGCGATCCAGGACGCGATACTGCGGCGTGCCTCCGGCGATGCATCACTGGGTTGGAAAACGAGTTCAGGCAACGCGGCCGCAAAATGGACAACATGTTCGCCGCTGCCGCTCGCCACCTCCAGCACGAGCCCGTGTCGCGGCAAGATGTGCTTGAGCACAGTGCAAATAGGATCGCGGTTACGCGCCGCGGCGGGAGCAAATTTGCGGTTATCAGGCATGACCGGCAGCATAGGTCGTAATCCGCGTTCGCGAAAGCACAGATCCATGGCCAGGCGCCAGGCATAGAGATAACTGATCTGCCTTAAAGCATCGCGCGGATACCAATGCCTTGCGCGCAAGCCAGGCGATAGACCAGATCGGCAGCCACCATATCCTCCATGGCGATGCCCATCGCCTTATAGAGCGTGATATCATCCGCCGCGCGCCGGCCAGGCCGTCTGCCGGACAGCATATCGCCGAATGTCGTGGCGCAATCTGCCGGCAATCCCGTGAGCTCGGCGCAGCCGACCGGTGGCGGCAAGAAAGCATCCAACGTCTCGACAAAGAGCCGCACGCGCCCCGCACCGGCGGCACGCAACAACGCCGGTGGCAGCTCGCCTCGTGGCGGTGCATAGCCGACGGAGCTGACATGCGTGCCGGCGCGGATCCAATCGGCATCGATGACCGGTTCATACGCATGGGTCGCAAGGCAGACGACATCCGAGCGCCGCACCGCCCCTGCAAGGTCGTTGATTGCCAGTGCCTTGCCATCTCGCTCAGCTAGGCGCTCGGCATCGGCCTGATGCAATGAGGCGATACCGATTTCGGCCTCCGGCAAGACGAGGCGCAGCAGGCGGAGATGCTCGCGACCCTGCACACCGGCGCCAATCAGCGTGACGATTTGCGCATCTTTCCGAGCAAGTTCCCGCACCGACAGAACCGCGGCTGCAGCGGTGCGCATCGCGGTGATGTACGTCGCATCCATGACACAGACCGGCAGGCCGGTTGCCGGATCGAATAGCGCGAGCAAGGCGAGATGATTGGGCAATCCCTGCGCAAGATTGCCCTCGAAAACATTGACCACCTTCATGCTGATATTCATGCCAGGCATCCACGCCGGCATCGCCAGTGAGAAACCGGCACCCGGCACCGTGATCTCCGGTCGCGCCGGGCTTTGCACCGCGCCCGCCGCCAGGGCGCGAAAACCGGCTGCCAGCGCATCGAGCAGCAGCAGCGGATCAAGCAATGAAGCCACTTCGGCTTCGCTGAGAAAGAGCAATGGGCGCGGTCCCTTTTCGATCTCCGCTGCCCCCATCCGGGGCAGGATTTTTGACGCATCCTGCGAATTCGACAGCATGTCGCTCATCTTAACTTCTTGCCTTTTCTTGACATTTTTTCCGGGTGGCAATTGCCTGATTAATCCGACATAGATAACCTGAGCGCATTTATGACCCATTTTTCAAATGAGATTTTCGGCCACTTCATAATATGAGGTTATGATGACATCACATCGACTACCCTCACTGACGGCGCTCAGGGTGTTCGACGCCGTGGCGCGTACCTTGAGCTTCACCCGCGCCGCAGCTGAGCTTGGCGTCACCCAAGCAGCGGTCAGTCGTCAGGTGAAGGCGCTGGAAGAAGAGCTCGCGGTCAAGCTGGTGGTGCGAAGTCCACAAGGCAACGCGCTGACCGATGCCGGCGATATCCTCTTCACCGGCGTCTATCAGGGCATGCAGGCGATGGAGGCGGCAGTGGCGCGCGTGACTGGCTCCGGCAATCGCGACATCCTCAATATCAGCGTGGCGCCTTTCTTTTCCGCGCATTGGCTGACACCTCGGCTGATGTCCTTTATCGCTGCCCATCCGGAGATCGATCTGCGTCTCCATCACGCCTATCACCCGGCGGATCACCGGCGCGAGAACATCGATCTCGGTATCAATTGGGGTGCAGGCGACTGGCCCGGCGTTGTCAAAGAGAAGGTAATGGATGGCACCCTGATCCCCGTCATCAGCCCGACCTTGCTGGCACGCCTGGGCAAATCCCGTGACGCGCGGTTTCTCGCGCAGACGACATTGCTCTACGAATTCGATCTGCAACACTGGCGTCGGTGGTATGACGCAGCGGGCATCCTCTGGCCCCATGACGGCAAGAGCCTGCGGCTCAACGATTCACACGCCTTGCGGCGGGCTGCGATAGACGGCCATGGTATCGCACTTTTCTTTACGGCGCTGATCGCAGAGGACCTGACGGCCGGGCGGCTGATAACGCCTTTTACGACAACCGTACACCCCGGTTATGACTATTATCTGAGTTACCCGGAAGACCTAGAGTTGACGCGGAAATCCAAGCTCTTCCGGCACTGGTTGCGAGCTGAACTGACGCAAAGCCATTGATTGGGAGTCTGGTCACTTCAATAGGGAAAAGATCCACCACGACCGGCAAAAACGTTCAGGCCATTAGTGACGATCAGTACACAGAGAAATGTCATAGCGTATCGACCACGCCTGAGGCAGCTATCGGTATTCTCCTTGGCAAGGCCATAATATTCCATCGGCAACGTGATCATCAGGCTTGCGACCATTGCGGTCCGTAAGCCCTCTATTTGAGCCCGCGCTATTGCCTGTTCATTCCAGTCAGCATCCTGCCAGGACAGCCCCGCTGCTCACCCTGGATCAACGGCCGGCACCTGCTATAGTGCCGCAGGAATGAGGATTTTCTTCTCGAGGTTCATGAATGCTGCGTTCGCTCCCCGCCAGTTTGCCCGTTGCCGCTCGTCGTCTTGCCGCCGCTCTTCTGTCCGGCATGGTTGTCTTGTCTCTGACTGCCGCGGCCCAGGCTGATGGCGCGCTCACCCTCACCCATATCGCAGCCGAACAGTTTCCCGCTTTGAAGACCAAGGTCTATAACAGCAACTTCGCCGTCGATGGCGCCGCCGGCAATGCAGTGATCCGGTCACGCTATGGTACCGATCTTGGCAGCGACGGAGAAAAAGTCTTTGTCTATGGCTATCAGCTCGACCTCAAAGACACCTATGTCGTCAGCGGCAAGCCGGGTGTCACTGCCATTACCCTCGACTTCCCGGCGATGCCGCCATTCGCAGCAGCCGAGAAGCTACCCGAAAAGACCACTCTCTATGTGATCGACGAAAGCGATGGCGATAGTGGCATTGCGCTGCAGTCCGTCGACCAACAGAATGGCAAGCTGACATTCACGTTTGCGACCACGCTGCGTGTCGGTAACCAACCCGGCGCCGGCGATCATTCGGTCTGGTTCGGCTTCGTCTCTCCCTGGCATGCCCAGCGCGGCAATGTATTGATCACCAGCACCGGCGGGACAGCACAACCACCCAGCGCGCCGTCGCTCGCCGCCGGCGCCAAACCAGCCACGCCGCAGGACAGCGCCAACGATCCCGCGAAACCTGACATTCAGGTTTTCATGCCAGTTGCCGACCAGCCGGATGCGACACAGCCTGGCGACAAGAAACCTGACACAGCCAAGCCAGCGACCGCGCCGGCCGCCAACTGACGGTCATGGCCGCCGGCTCTGTCCGCCGCGAAATTGTGGTGGAATGAGCGCTGCATCACAGCCCTGCCCTTGCCGCGCCTGCCAGTCGGGCGGATGATCGGCTGACGGCGATAAAGCGGGGGTCCGACCATGGAATATCGTATCGACGGCAGCGTGATGCAGACGCTGACCATTCATCTCGACCACGGCGAACAGGTCTTCAGTCAGACCCATGCCATGGCCTGGATGAATGACAGCATCGAGATGGACACCCATACCGGCGGGGGGCTGATGGCCGGTTTGATGCGTAGTGTCAGCGGCGGCACGCTCTTCGTCACCGACTTCACCGCCAATGGCAAAGGCGAGCTTGCCTTCGCGCCGCGTTTTCCAGGCACCATCATGGCGCGGCGCCTGGAAGCGGGCGAGAGCCTGATCTGCCGCCGCGAGACCTTCCTCTGCGCCGAAAAATCAGTCGAACTGGAAATCGTGTGGCAGAAGCGCTTCGGCGTCGGCCTGTTCGGTGGCATGGGCTTCGTGCTGCAGCGTGTCTCCGGCCCCGGCACCGTCTGGCTTGATCTCTCCGGCGAAGTGGTACACCGCACGTTACGCGAGGATGAGCGCCTGCTGGTTCATGTCGGTCATCTCGGCGTCCATGAACCCAGCGTCGCCATGGACCTGCAGACCATCGCCGGTTTCCGCAATATCGTGTTCGGCGGCGAAGGCCTGTTCCTCGCCGAGCTGACCGGCCCGGGCGAGATCTGGCTGCAAAGCATGCCGATCATCAACCTCGCCGAGGAAATCGCCCGTCATCTGCCGAGCAAGTGACTTGAAACTCAGTTCGCCTCGGCTTTGACGCGGCGGCGGTCCTCGCGGATCATCGCCGCCCCTTTCTCGGCGATCATCAAGACCGGCGCATTGGTGTTGCCGCTGGTGATGGTCGGCATCACCGAGGCATCGATGACGCGAAGGCCATTGATGCCACGGACGCGAAGCCTGGCATCGACCACCGCACGATCATCATCGCCCATCTTTGCCGTACCGACCGGATGAAAGATGGTGGTGCCGATGGCACCCGCCGCTGATTTCAGATCCGCATCACTGACCAGCCCCGCACCGGGCAGATATTCCTCCGGTTGGTAAGGTCGCATGGCGCGAGCCGCCAGGATGCGGCGCGTCAGGCGGATCGCTTCCGCCGCCACGCGCTGATCATGTCCGGTTGACAGGTAGTTGGGCCGGATCGAGGGTGCCGCGCGAAAATCCGCCGAGACCGCATGGCTCGACCCCCGGCTTTCCGGGCGCAGATTGCAGACACTGGCGGTGATCGCCGGGAAATCATGCAGCGGTTCGCCAAATTTCTCCAGGGAC
This sequence comes from Geoglossum cookeanum, assembly GCA_021527025.2. Lineage (NCBI taxonomy): Eukaryota > Fungi > Ascomycota > Geoglossomycetes > Geoglossales > Geoglossaceae > Geoglossum > Geoglossum cookeanum. The sequence continues at coordinate 759 of JAJDFF020000230.1, read as the reverse complement.
AGCGGCTGGACATGATATTCGAGATCGGCTGTTTCCAGGCTGGGATCCGATTTCGCGAAAGCACCAAGCTGGCTCGGCGCCATCGACATCGGGCCCCGCCGCTGGAGCAGATATTCAAGGGCAATCTTCGATTTTCCGCGCCAGCTGCCGGCGCGCTGATTGAGCGTCAGGGCATTCGCAATGCGGTAAATCATGCGGAGCTGCAAATGGTCCTGCAGGTTTTCGCCAACGCCGGCCAGGTGATGCAAGGGGGTAATACCAAGGTCCCTCAGCCGTGCTTCATCACCGATGCCGGATAATTCCAGCAGCTGCGGCGAACCGATGGCGCCGGCGGCGAGGATCACCTCGCCCTGCACCTTGGCGATCGCCGGGCGCCCGGCCACGGTCAGCGCCACACCGCTCGCCCGGCCTCTGTCGATCAGCACCTTCGACGCCTGTGCCTGGGTGACGATCCGCAGATTCTGTCGTTGCTTGGCAGGTTTCAGGAAGGCCTTGGCGGCGTTGACGCGGATGCCGCCGCGCTGCGTCACCTGGAAATAGGCGATGCCGGTATTGTCACCGCGATTGAAGTCGGCGACCTTGGGAATGCCAACCTCCACCGCCGCGTCGCGGAAGGCATCGAGGATCGGCCAATGCAGGCGCTGTCGCTCGATACGCCATTCGCCGCCCTTGCCATGCAGCGGATCATCGGGCGCGGCATCGGCGGCAAAATCCTCATGCTGCTTGAAGAAGGGCAGCACATCGTGCCAGCCCCAGCCG
>JAJDFF020000229.1:0-53543 GCA_021527025.2 Geoglossum cookeanum | reverse complement strand
GCCGCGAAAGATGACGAAAAGCTGAGGAAGGAAGCCTAGAACCCCGGGATGCTGAGGAAGTTCCGGCTGCCGTGGATGGCGATGCTGGCGCGGTGGGGACTGCTGGAGTCGGCGGCCTGCCTGATCTTGGTCGCAGCGGCACTGGGTTGGCGGGCTCTGCCGCGCACCGGACCGGCAGCCAAGCTGGCCGGCTGCGTGGCCGCCTTGTGGAAACCGCGCGACGCCTGGCGGATCGCGGGAGCCGGTCTGGCGCTGCCCATGGTCCTGGGTGGCGTGCTTTACGCGATCGGCAGCGACCTGCGGCACTTCAGCAGTGTCCCCTTCGAGCTGGTGCCGGTGCCGTTTCTGCTGATGGCCGTGACACTCGCGGTGGCTTTCACGGGCAAGCTGCTGGGCCGGCGGGCGGGATTTCTGGGCATGGCCCCGACTCCGAAGCGGCGGTGGATTCATCGGCTCGCAGCGGCTCTGGCCAGTCTTGCGGTGCTGATTCTCATCGGATCCATCTCTGCGCTGATCTTTGGATGGGTGAGAAAAGTCGACACCATGACAGCGGTGCTGGATGGAGGGCTGAAGTCGACCGGCGCGCTCGCGGGGCTGGTGATGTTGGGGCTTCTGGTCAGGGTCATGCTCGGCTACGCCTCCCCGGAGGTGAACCTGCGGCACCGGGTGATGGCGCGGGTCCTGGAGCCTGCCTGTCTGGCGATGGCGGCGATCCTTTGCACGGCGGCTCTGGTGATGCACCCGGTGGAGCGGATGATGGTCCCTGCCATCCCGCTGCTGAAAACCCCTCACTGACATGGCGGAACCAATGGACGAAGACGAAAGCCTGACGGAGCTGCTGCTGAGGCCGCTGAGGGACGACGATCCGCAGCGGCCGGTGGTGCGGCAGGACCTGGAGGCGCGGCTGGCGCACGAGGGGCTGGCGGGGAAAGGCGACGATACGCCGGAGCAGGCGCGGGCATGGTTGATGGCGGGACGAAAGCCGCAGCGTCGAAGCCGGGCCTGGGTGGCGGGACTGATCGTCGTGCTGCTCGGCTGCCTGGCGCTGGAGTTCCAGGTGCAGGTGCCGCTGTGGGCGATGCCTGGCGGGCTGGTTTCGGTTCCCGGGCTGCGAAACGAGACGCGGCGGAGGATTTACACCGTGCCGCCGGAGCGGGCGCCCTATCACTCGATGCTGGATGGCGACGATCCGGTGGCCGGAGCGGAGCGGGGCTGGCGCGGCCATCCGGACGATCCGGCCTTTTATGACCAGTATGTCAGGCTGCACGTGCAGACCCTGAAAAGACTGCCGGACGGATATGATGAAACCTGGCGGCGACTGGACCCGGACAATGGCCTGTGGCTGCTCTATCAGGCGGAGATCGTGTATGACCTGCCCCCGGAGAAGCAGCGGGAGGCGCTGGACTTGATCCGCGCCGCCGCCGGAATGCCGCGGCTGAAATGCTACGCTGAGGAGCTGGCGAGGAAGGTGGAGCGGGAGACGCGCCCGCCAGGGACGGTCGCCGAAAGGCAACTGGTCATTTGGAACTACTATGCCTGGAGTGGGCGGGGCTTCGAGCCGGCGCAGGAAGCGCTGAAAGCAAGTGGAATCGCCACGGAGCAGGACCGGGAAGCGTGCGAAAAGATCACCGCGACATACGCCGTGGAGGCGGCGAGAAAGGCGAAGCTCGCCCGGATGACCCGGGATCAGTACGGCCGGATAGGGATATCCCTTCCGGCCATGGTGGTGATGACGCGCTGGACCGCCCTGGCGATCGCGGTGGGCTTCGCCATCACGGCAGGCATCCTGAGGCTGCGGCAGCGTCCGGTGGGAGGAGCGGCGGAGCGGCTGGCTCTGTGCGCGTCGAAGCTGTGGCGGACGGTCGATCCCTGGAAGATCGCGCTGCTGGGACTGGCGGCACCGCTGGGGATGGCTGCCCTGCTTTGCCGCAAACTGGATCTACTGGGACGACCGCTGCTCCCGCTGGTGCCATTGCTTCCCGTGCCGCTGCTGCTGGCGCTGGTGGCAGGCATGGTGACCGCAGCGGACTACCTGCTGGCACGGCGGATGGCCTTTCTGGGGATCGGACCCAGCCGCCGGAGGCTCGCGGGAAACCTGCTGCTCACCGGCATGGCCTATCTCTCCGTGGCGATCCCGGGGCTGATGCTGGCGGCGGAGCAGAGGGGACTTCTCCGCGGGAACCCCAGTCCCCTGCCGCTGCTGACGGCGCAGGAAATCTGTGGTGGAGCCGCGGGACTGGTGCTGCTGTGGCTGCTGGTGAAGGTGATGCTGGGCTATGCCTCGCCGGAGGCGAACCTGCGGCACCGGGTGCTGGCCCGCGGGCTGATCCCGGCCTGCCTGGCGATGGCGGCGATGCTCGGCGCGATCGCACTGGCCCTGCATCCGGTGGAGAGGGCGCTGGTGAAGCCGGTGCCGCCGCTGCCGGAGATGCCGGTCACGAAGGCGAAATGAGCGATCTCAAAGTGGTCCCATGAAAAGGACGATAGTGGACCTACCGGGGTGACCGCTCACGGATAGGGTGAAGTCGCTATGAAACTACCAAGACTCCTCTTACTGCCCCTGGCTCTGGGCACGCTGATCGCTGCCGATGTGCCCGCTGAAAAGCCACTGCCGGTGACGATCAAAAAGATCTTTCAGCGCGACAACCCGGACCAGAAGGACCGCGACATCATCGTGCAGACGATCGAGATCCAGCCGGACTCCGGCGCGCCGCCGCATGTGCACCCGGGGATGGTCACGGGCTATGTGATCAGCGGCGATTTCGAATTCCAGATCGAAGGAGGGCCGCTGCTGAAGCTGAAGGCGGGTGACACCTTTTTCGAGCCGCCGGGCAGCAGGCACACCGTGGGGCGCAACCCGAGCAAGACGGAGAAAACGGTGCTGGTGGCATTTGTGGTGAATCCGAAGAACGTGGAGGTCGCCCAGCCGGTGCCGCCTGAGCATTGAGGAAAGACCGCCCCCGCCGCCCGTGCCACTCAGTGGCTGGAGATGCTGAAGCTCTTGCCGTTGCGGATTTTCCGGTAGAGTTCCAGCTGTTCCGGGCGGAGGTGGGCGCCGATGGCTTCCAGGGTGTCGTTGTTGTTACTAATCTCCTGGTAGATGGCCTGGCGCTGCTCCTTGTCGAGATTGAGCTGGATGGCAAGCTGCTGGGACTTGTCGAAGGCCTGGGCCTCGTGGATGGCGTCGCCCTGCTCCAGGACGAAGGAATCGAACCCGGCGGCCTGGCCGGACTGGAGGATCGCCTTTACGTCGCCGAGGAAGGAGGCGTCCTCGTACCACGGGACCTGCTTCGCCTGGAAATCGTTGAAGACATCGGCATAGTGGCCGCCGATCTCGTCGCGGTGCTCCTTTTGTTCCGGAGTCATGCGGCCGGATTTTTCCAGCTCGTTGAGGGCGAAGAGTTCCTGGAGGCGCGTGGAGGCGGTCATCTGGTCGTGGAGGAAATCCGCACTCTGCTTTTCCTGGGCGGCGACCCTGGCGGAGATGAGGGCGGAAATGGAAGCGACGGCGGGATCGTCGAGGCCGAGCACGCCCTTGAGCTGCTGGAGCTTGTCCGGCGGCAGGGTGGCGGCGTCATTGATCAGGAAGCGGCCATCGGCCAGGTGGGCGAGCAGCTCCCCGGCGGCCTGCCATGCGGCGGGATCGATCCCGGCGGGAGCCGCTGAAGCGGGCCTGCCACGGGCAACCCTGGCGGCCGGGGCCGGACCGCCCGGTCCCGCTGAGGGGGGCGAGGCGACAGCGGGAGAGGCCGCCGACATGGTGACCGATGAAGAGACAACCCCGGGCTTGCCGGGTTTTCCCGGCTTCTCGGAAGGAGTGTGGTGGGTGACCGTGAAGTAGGCGGCGGAGCCGAACACGAGCAGGACCACGGCAGCGGTGGCGGCAGATTTCGAAGTCATGGCAATGAGGGTGGAGGTGAGGAGACCGGGAGCGACTGGGGCGAGGCCCTGGGTGGCGGAGAGGATGGAAAGGGTCAGCGCCGGGCTGGCGGGGGTGGCGGCATGGGCGGGCAGCAGCGTTTCCAGCACGGCGATACTGGTGGCGATGCCACGGCGGCCGAGCAGGGTGCGGAGCTTCAGCAGGGCGCGGGCGGCGCGCTTTCCCGCGGTGTCCTCCGTGAGGCCGAGCTGGCGGCCGATGCTGCCCAGGGAACGACGATCGTAGTAGCGGAGCAGGAGAAGCTGGCGATCGGCGGCGGGGAGGGCGTCGATGAGTTCATCGATCACCGGAGCCAGGTCGCTCCAGCCGGGTTGCGCATCGGAGGCGGGCATGGCGAGGGAGGAGTGGGTGAGTTCGAGGCGTTTGCGCCGGGCTTCGGCGCGGACCAGATCGATGGCTAGCAGGCGGCTGGTGCGGTGCAGCCAGGCGGTCAGCGGCACGCCGCGGGGGATGAGGGCGGCGTGCCCGGCGAGGCGGATGAAGGTCGCCTGGGAGACGTCCCCGGCCAGATCGGCGGAAGCGGTGACGCGCCGGGCCACGGAGTGGACCAGGGCCAGGTGGCGCTCCACCAGCAGGCGAAAGGCGCCATCGTCCTGCCCGGCCCGGTAGCGGTCGAGCAGGACGCGGTCCGGGGGATCGGGCTCCGGGGTGTTGCTGGAGAGGGACGTGGGCATCATCGGAAAGGGAAGCGTCACCCTGCATTCGAACGGCAGGGGAAAAATCCGACAGGGAAAATGAGATCTTTTTTTCCGGAGCGCGGCGGGCCTTCACGAGAAATTCATCCATGGAGGCTTTGGCGGGATGCGAAGACCGTCTATGCCGGGAGGTGGAATGACCTGGGGTGACGATCTGACCGAGAGGCTGCTGCAACCGCTGGCGGAGGACGATGCGGTGCGGCCAGCGCTGAGGCATGAGCTGGGCTCGCGCCTGCGCCACGCGCCGGGAGGACAGGTGGCCGCGGCGCTGGAGGAGATGGGAGCGGCCGGGGACGCCGCGCCGTGGTGGCGCCGCCCCAGGGTCTTGGTGTGGATTTCCCTGCTGCTGGTGCTTTGCGCCGTGGCCCGGCTGGAGCGGCCGGCGGATCTGCCGAGGCTGGTGGCGGCCTGCTGCGGGCCGGCGCTGGCGATCGCGGGCGGGTGCTACCTGGTGGCATGGAACCCGGAAACACTGCCGTCGCTGACGATCGTGGTGGCGGTACTCGCTCCGCTGGTGGTTGCCCTTACGATGACTGCCGTAGCGGGATGGCAGGTCACGCGGCGGACGGGATTTCTCGGCTTCGGCTCCTCCTCAAGGCGGGAGGTTTTCAGCGGGGGCATCGCCTGTGCGGCGGTGGGTCTGTTTCTGGCCATGCTGGTGATGATCGTGTCCGACCCGGGTTCATCGCCGCTGCTGCCGGTGGGATTCTGCATCACCGGGCTCGGCCTGGCGGCCCTGGCGACGGCGGGGCGGGTGCTGCTGGGCTATGCCACGCCGTCCGGAAACATCCGGCACCGCCTGATCGCCGGGAAAGTGGCGCGGGGACTGGCGCTCAGCGCCGGGGTCGCCGCGCTGCTGGCACTGGGCCTGCAGGCAGCCGACCGGGTGATGGTGGCGGGAACCGCGCGGAGCGGGCCTCCCGCCACGACGGCACCGGCGACGAGGCCGCACGGCTGGACCGGCGGCACCGGATTTTCGGAGCTGATTCACCGATGGTACCTTGTCCGCAACGGGAGCTGATGTCTCTATCAGTAACAGCATGGGAAGACCGGGCGATGACAGCGCAGAGTTGAGTCAGGAAACGGCGGAGGATCTGCCGGAGCGGCTGCTGCAACGACTGGCGGCGGACGATCCGCTGCGGCCGGTGCTGGAGAGCGATCTGAGACAGAGACTGCGGCACGCGCCCCCGGCGAGCGGCGCGGACTCCGCGGAGGAGGCGGCGGCATTTCTGAGCCGGAAGGCCGAGGGCAGCCAGCCAGGAAAGGGAGCGCTGGCGATGCTGGTGGCGCTCGCCCTGGTGCCGGTGCTGGCCGCGCTGGCGCTGGCGATTCACACGCTGATCCCGCGGGTTGGGGACATCCCGGAAGCGCCGCGCTGGCTGCGGCAGATGGCGCACGAGCGCAGGTCCAGCCTGCCGATGGAGGAGGCCCCGCAGGCCGGCGGGACGGGATACCGGATCGAGGATGTCGCCGCGTCGAAAGCGGCCTGGCAGGCGCACCCCGATGACCCGATGTTCTTTTTCCAGTACGCCATGGCTTCGATGAATAGCTCGTTCGATCTTCCCGAGGGCTACGAGAAAACCTGGCGGAGGATCGACGGCGACAACGGCATCTGGCTGCTGCTGGAATCGGAAAAACAGGGCTGCGGCACCGGGCAGCCGGTGAAATGGTGTGTCGACCTGATCCAACAGGCGGCCGCGATGCCGCGGGTACACTCCTACCGGCAGGACTGGTTCAACCACGTCAGGTCCCACAGCCCGCCGCCCAGGTCCGCGACGGATCTGACGCTGTGGCGGCGCGAGATGGATCAGTGGGGTTTCAGCGATTTCATGGCCTTTACCGGCATGAGGGTGATGGTGGCAAACCTGATGCAGGCTTCGACCGATCCGGCCGAAAAGGACAACTACCGGCGCCTGCTGCGGGAGATCAGCAATGAGATCCGGCCGCCGGTGCCGAAGAGCGGCGTGGCGGTGGAACCGGCGGCCATGTTCGAAGCGCCGATGTGGCTGGCGGCACGGCTCGGAACCCTGGCGACGGCGGTGATTCTGGTGGGGGTGGCGGGAGCGGCGGCCCTGCGGCTGCTACCCTCGCGCGGAGCGCCGGGACGGATGGCGCAGAGCCTTGCCCTGCTGCGGCGGCCGGGAGATACGTGGTGCCTCGTACTGGGCGCGGTGCCGGTTCCGGTGACCCTGGCGGTGGTGACGCCCGCCCTGAGCGACGGATGGATGAGCCTGGCGTGGCTGGTCCACCCCGCCGTGACGCTGCTGCCGCTGGTGATCCTGGCCCTGCTGGTCACGCTCGGCAGCCGCAGGGTTTCGCAGCGGATCGGCTTTCTCGGCTTCGGCAGGAGCAGGTGGCGACGGAGACTGGACCTGCTGGTCGCGGGGCTGGCCGTGCTGAATCTGGCGGCGCTGCCGCTGCTGATGGCGGGCCAGCCCAGGGACTGGGTCAGCCGCACCTTCCCGATCGAGTGGGTCACCCAAGCCAGCGGAGTCGTGGCGGCGGCGGTGGGCATCTGGCTGCTGGTGAAGGTGCTGCTGGGATTCACCTCCCCGGAAGCGAACATCCGCCACCGGGTCATCGCGCGCAGCCTGATCCCGGCCTGTCTCGCTTCCGCCGCACTGGTCGCCTGCTGCTCCCTCGCGCTGTATGCGGTGGAGACATCGAGGGTGGCCGAAGCGCTGGCGGATTTCCCGGTCAGCATGCAGGCTGTGCGGTGAAAACCGTCTCTTCCCAACCGGGTTCAAGATGAGGTTTTCGGGAAGTTCCTTTCCACCCAGCCGGGAGATACTGTAACTCACGATTCAATCTAACCGAACTTCCGTGAATCTGAGAAATTCCCTGCTGCCTTTGTGCGTTGCTTCCGTGGTTGGCACCTTTTCGCCGCTTCATGCCGCTTCCATTTTTTCGGCTGGCGACGTGGGTTTTGCCATCGATCTGGACACGGACAGCTTTTCCCCTGACGTTGAGGATGCCCAAAAAGCAATCGATTCCGATCCGAACACCATTTACGTAAACTTCGGCAAACAAAACAGCGGACTGATCCTATCAAATATTCAAGGTCCAGGCTCTGGTGCGGTGTCCACTCTCGCCGTGACAACCGGAACGAGCTTTCCGGCCCGAGACCCCTCCTCCTACATCGTTCTGGGCTCGAACGATCCGGTCATCAATACGACCAACCCGAGTGCAGTGTCGAATGGGTGGACCTATCTTACCAGCGGCGCTTTGAATCTTTCGACAGCCCGTCAAGACACATCGGAAGTCAGCCTTGGCGGCACCTATTCCTACAGTTCCTACTGGGTCATCTTTCCGACACTCCGCGACAGCCCGTCCGCCGCGTCAGTCTTTCAAGTCGGCGAAGTAAAACTGGGATCCACGTCGGGCTCCCCTGTCTTTCTTGGCATGGCGACAGCAACCAGTTGGCAAGGAAGCAACCCGGCCACCAACGCCTCCGCAGCCTTTGACGGCAACGCCAATACTTCGTATTTCAACTCCGGGGGAGCCAACTCGGGCTTTGTGGTGACACCACAGGTAGGCGCAACGGTAGTCCAGAGCTTCACGCTTACAACCTCGGCCGATCATCCGGAAAACGACCCCGCCAGCTACACCCTCTACGGCCAAACTTCCGCCGGAGTCTGGCAGATGATTCAGAACGGATCGTTTCTGGCTGACCAGGTCCCACTGGATCGCACCACGAACGGCGCATCGATCGGCGTGAACAATACGACCGCTTACAAGTCTTACGGTTTTGTAGTGAATTCCATGCGGGACGGTTCGACATCGACCGGGGTTCAGTTCGCCGATATTCATTTCGACACCGTGGTTCCCGAACCCTCTTCCACATGGCTGACTGCGACTACCGCAGCTCTCGGCCTGCTGGGCGCGCGACGGAGGCGTTGAGGGATGCCCCCGCGGCAAGACCAGCCAGTGATGCCGAAGTGAAATGCGGCAGCGGCGGTGACATGGGTGAGGCGGTGCCGTGTAATAAAGAAACCATCCGATGCGCGCGGTCCAAGGCCGCGCAATTTGCCCGATGATATCTTTGTGACAACCCGCTTTCCGCCATGGGGAACGGGTTCGTGGTCCCACGATGGAGCGCGCTCAGGAGTCAGCCGGGGTCTGTCGGCACGCACTGCTCCCTCCTTCAACGATCATGGAAAAATCATCCCCACTCCGCATCCGTCATCGCTCCCGCCAGATGACGCTGGCGGCCTCCCTGGTGTTTCTGCTTCCGGGTCTGCGGGCGGCGGAGGTGGTGTGGGACGAGCACAGCAGCGATTGGTTCGACGGCGGCAACTGGGACCCGTCCGGGGTGCCGGTGTCCGGCGACTCGGTAACGGTGAATGCCGACCCGACTTTCAACAGCTTTTACGCCGCCCGGCTGATCGCTCCCGATGCCGCCGCGGTGACGCAGTATTTCCTGAGCGGCTCGATCATCAACGGGCGGCACTACAAGGTCTACCGGATCGGCAACCTGGCGGTGGCGAACAACCAGAAGCCGCTGGGGACCTCCGTGCTGGACATCAACCTGAGCGGAGGCTTCACGCAGAACGGCATCGACTACGGCTACGGATTTGCGACCGGACGGGTCAGCGTGGGAAAGAATGGCTTCGACGGTCAGATGAACTTTTTCGGCGGCCTGTGGATGCCCGCGAGCATCGACGTGGGTGACAACGCCGTCGGACGATTCACTCAGGCGGGCGGGGCAATTTACACCGGATTCCTGTCGGTGAGCCGGGGGCTCTGCGACATCAGCTCCTTTGCCACGATCAACACGGATACCTTCTCCATCGCCGGCGTCGGTGCTCTGGCTCACGTCAGGGGCGCGGATGTGACGATCAACAGCACCCTGCAAAACCAATACGGCGGCTTCTTCCAGACCGAAGGATCCACGATCTCGATCGGTGCCGGAGCGCCGCCCGGTACGCGGATTTTCATCAACGATACCGATAGTAGTTTCAACCAGACCGGCAGCATCATCACCATCGCGGGGGAGGCGGAGATGTTCGGGCGCCAGGTCATCGGCGGGGCCGGAATTTTCAAAACGACGAGCGCCAAGGTGATCAACGCCCCTGCGGATGGGAAGACGCTGCTGGTGACCGACACGGCCACCGCGGACCTGGGAGACCTCGACTTCGGATCGGGATTCTCCGGCTCGCTGATGCAGGTGGACGCCAGTGCGAAGCTGAAGGCCGCCACGATCCTGATCGGCGATGGTGGAGGAAGCCTCACCAGGCCGAATCTGGACAGCACCCTCACGGTGAAAGGGCAGGCCGAGGTGAGCGGAGCCATCACCATGGGAGGCCCCCATGTGCCTGCGCCACCGTTCGGATTTGAAAGCAACGGCGGCCCATCCTTCCTCACCGTCCGGGACGGCGGCACGCTGAGCGCGGCGTCGGTTTCGCTCAGCCAAAGCACCACCGGCAAGGCCGAGCTGAAGACCTTCACCGGCGGCAAGGTCAACGTGACAGGCGACCTCAACGTGGGGGATGGACCGACGGGAGACGGCAGCGTACAGTCCTACGATAGCGGCTCCGAGATCGCAGGGAACAAGATCTGGATCGGCAAGGAAGCGGGCTCGAAGGGGACCGGCTACGCGACCAATGGCGGAGCGCTGCGGGCACCGGACACGGTGATCCTGGGCTCGCTGACAGGGAGTTCGGACGCCGCGCTGATCATCGGCGGGGTGAATCCCGCGGGCGGCTATTTCGGGCCGGGTCCGGTGAACTCGCCCTCGATTCTGCGGGCCGGTCAGACGGCGATCAACACGCGGGTGATCTTCCAGCACAATGCCACGGCCTACAGTTTCACGCCGCGGCTGCAGTATGTGGACCTGGTGACCAGCACCGGCACCGGCCGCACCACGCTGGCGGGGCGGGTGTGGGATACCGGCGCGGTGCAGTCCACGCTGGGGATACTGGAAATGACGTACAACCAAGTGCCGAATACCACGGGATTTCTGGCGGCACAGACCGGCGGCACGATCGAGATCAGCGGCTGCACGGTGAAGACGCCGGACGTGGCCGTGGCGCGGACGCTGATCGGCGCGATCGGCAGCGGCACCGTCACCGTGAAAGACGGCGGGAGGCTGGAGTCCTCGATCCTGATGACCACCGCGGCGGCGGGATCGACCTCCGGAACGCTGAATGTCCAGGGGCTGGGCTCGACGGTGCTGGTGCAGGGCCTGCCGCTGAATGTCGGCTCCGGGAAGCTGGCCAATCTGAACATCACCAGCGGCGGCAAGGTGATCAACAACGACACGGCTCATCGCACGGAAGCGGTCCTCGGCGAAACGGCGACAGGCATCGGCAATGCGCAGGTGGACGGTTTCAACTCGCGGTGGGACGTGGGCACCCTGACCATGGGCAGCCAGGGCAAGAGCACGGCATTCGTAAGGAACGGCGGAGTGCTAGCGGCGGGGAATCTGACGCTGGGCAGCGGCGCGGGATCGTCCGGCGATCTGATCGTCGATGCAGGCGGCAACGTCACCGTGAACGCCGCGACGCTGACCGCCGGAGATGCCGGCAGCGGCCACATCATGCTCAAGAGCGGCGGGGCGCTGAAGATCGGTCCGACCGGCGCGGGTGCGCTGGTACTGAGAAACCAGGCGGCCGGCAAGGGCGTGCTGGACCTGGGCGAAGGCGGAGCCACGGCGGGAACGCTGAACGCGAGGATCGTCTACTCGGGCACATCCGGGAAGGATGTTTCGACCGTGCGGGTCCGGCACCAGTCGCCGGGCTACACCTTCACGCCGATCCTCAATGAGCTGGAACTGAGAATCGGCTCCGGCAATACCGGCACCACCACCTTTACCGCGCCCGGCAGCTTTCTCTCCTACTGCAGTGTCACCAGTGGCGGGATGCGACTGGCCAGCGGCGGCTCGGCGGAGATGGACAGCGAGCTGGTGGTGGGAGACGGAGGGACGATCGACCTCGACAACTACGCGCTGCCGTTTCTGGAGATCGACGGAGCGTCCTCGCAGATGAATGCGACCTCCGGCCTGCTGGTCGGGAAGGTGGGCGATGGCGAGGTGCGGCTTAAAAACGGCGGCGTGCTGAAGGTCCGCGACAATACCCGGCAGGCGACCGACAACCTGATCCTGGGCGATGACAAGACCACGCTGGGCCGGGCGGCGGCGGTGGTCTTCGGCGGGAGTGCGACCACCGCCCCGGGCGTGCTGGACGCGCTGGGAATCTACAGCTACGCCACCGGCGGCAGGGTGGTCTTCAATCACTCCTCCACCAGCTTCACCCTGCCCGCCACGCTAGGTGGCAGCCTGGCGGTGCAGCAGCAGGCCGGGACCACGCTGCTGACCGGCGGGCTGGGCTACAGCGGCACCACCTCCGTGACAGGCGGGACGCTGCTGATCACGGGAAATACGGCGTCTGTCGTAACGGTCGGCAGCGGGGCGACCTTCGGCGGCAAGGGCACGGTGGCGCGGGTGAATCTGCAGAGCGGCAGCACGCTTTCGCCCGGGACCTTCCGCAGCGGCGACGGGATCGCCGCGCAGCGGATCACGGCGCTGAATTTCTTCGGCGGGTCCAAGGTGCAGGCCGATCTGGGGCCGAACCGGACGGCGGACAAAATCCTGAACCACAATGCAGGCGGCGGCGCGACCACCTTCTTCCCCGTAACCTCGGGCAACATCACCTTCGATTTCCGCAATGCGGGGATGAACGGGAACGGAGTGTATCCGCTCCTGACGACCACCGATCCAATCCCGGCGAATTTCATGAACCGGCTGCTGTTCACGGCGAACTTCCCGCTGCAGGGCGCCTTTCAGCAGACGCGGATCACCAATGACGCGTCCTCGGCCAATGCGTATTCGCAGTTGGAGTTCGTGGTCACTTCCTACGGCAGCCGTAGTCCCTACGAAATCTGGGCCACCGATACCTATGGGCTGAATCTGGCCACCACCGGTGCCGTGGACGCCGACCCGGATCGTGATGGCATTCAGAACATGCTGGAGTTCGTTCTCGGGTCATCTCCGGTTTCCGGCAACTCCTCCCGGCTGCCGGTGGCGACGGTCAGCGGTGGCGCTTTGAAATTCAGCTTCAACCGCCGACTGCTGCTGCAGGGCTACTTCACCACGGCGGTGGAGTATTCGACCGATCTGCTTAACTGGACCACCGCTCCCGTATCAATGCAGACCATCGGCGCGGCGGATGACGAGGGCTTCGAGCCGGTCACCTACACCATTCCCCTGCCCGCCGGAGCGCAGCGGATCTTCGGGCGGCTGCGGGTGACCCAGGTGACTCCGTGACATTCCGAACCGACAACAATCGTCACGACTGGAGTTATCATGAGGAACACCGGACTCCTCCGACCTTATGAAAAAGCGCCTCGTCCTTAGCGGATCATTGCTCGCCCTGCTGGCCCTGACCGGCTTCGGTGCAAAACAACTCCATGATTCCCATGGCAGTCTGAGCGAAGCCCTGCGCTTGGGAAAAAACAGCGACCGGGCGGCGGCGGAGTCACGCGAGGCCAGCCGCCAGAGATGGTTGACCTCCCGCGATGAAATGCTGCGCCAGACCAGAGAGTGGAACACCCGGCTGGTGGCGGAGCGGAGCGACCTGCAGGTCCACTACCGGCAGGTGGCCGACGCGGACAACGGGCTGCTGCAACTCGCGAATGTGCTCAAGGACATCGACCCGAAGGACCCGGAATATGCCAGCGCCGAGAAGATCGACGCGATGCGGTCGACCGGGAGCGGCTGGGACTCCGCGATCGCGGCCGGGTGGCTGAAGGGGAAGGACGCGATCATCGACAAGTTCGAAGCCATCGGCCGCCTGCCGGACCGCTCGGCCGCGGGGGTCGACATGAATTTTCTCGGCAGCGGCGCCAGGACCCTGGCGAACGTGGGACTGATGATCCAGGCCCGCGCCCGCCTGGCCATGGAAGCCGGAGATACCGAAACGGCGCTGAATTCCATGGCGGCGCTGAAGGGGCTGGCCGCGCATCTCCAGGACAATGAAGCGCCCACCATGCTGTCCGCCGTTGTCGCCGCGGGAATGCAACCGATGGTGATGGACTGGATGCCGGACGCGGCCCTGTCGGCGGAGGAAATCGCGCGCTGGCGCAGGCTGCAGTCTCCAGCCCCGCAGCCTGATCTGGCGACCATCCTTCGCGGCGACTGGGCCTGGGCCGGGCCGGAGGTTTTCCTGCCCGCCGCCCTGGGCGACCGCTCGCAGGATTTCTCCGAAGCCCTCGGCAAAAATCCGGACGCCGTGGGAATGACCATGGCGAACCTGACCGCGGCCGAGATCCGGGATCTGCGCGAGAAAAGCCTGCCGGAAATCCTCGCCGCGATCGACGCCGTCCCCAACGGCGCGTCTTTCGCCACCTACGCCATTCCGGCCAATCTGCCGGATGACAGCCGCAAGGCGATCGAAAAGGTCTCCGGTTTCAACACCAACCTGATCAAGGGCCTGCTGATCCAGCGAAGCAATCTCGCCCTGGCCGATGCGGCCGCCGCCGTCGCGATGGGAGAGGAGCCGCCTGCCGATCCCGTGACCGGCCAGCCCTACCGAATCGACCGGGACGCCGGAACCATCCTGCCGCCGGATGTGCCGTTTTTCAAGGACGCGGAAGCCCGGAAAATCCCGGTGGTGAAGGTTCGTGACACCGGAAGGGACCGCTTGCGAACGGGTCGGCGACCGCCCAGCCTCCCGCCACGCGACGATGAAAAAGCAGACCTCCTTTCGCATGGGCGTGCTGGTGCTGGCACTGGGCGCGGCAGGACTTTTCATTCATAGCCGCAGGCCGGCGAGCCCGCCACACGAGGGTGCATCCCCAGCGGGCGGGTCTGCTCGCAATACGGGGGAACGGGAGAATCCCCGTAGTGTGGCGGGTCGCCAGACGCCGCTGAGCACGGAGGAAATCAAGCGCCGCGCCCGGGAGTGGAATGACCGCCTGCTGGCGAACCGGCCGGAGCTGAGGATCACCTACCGGGATCTGCCGGATGAGCAGAACGGGCTGCTGCAACTGGCGAAATTTCTCAAGGAGTTCGACAAGGAGCGACTGGCGCTGCCGAAGGAGCTGGAGGATGCGATCAAGGGCCGGGCGCCGTGGGATGGACCGGCCGTGGCGGCGTGGCTGAAGGAGAACGCCGGGCTGATGGCGGAGATCGAGAAGATCGGCCTGCTGCCCGGGCAGTCGTGCGCGGGGGTGGACCAGATGGTGCTGGCCGGACTGGGCACGACCCTCATGCAATTCAACCTGCTGCTGACGGCGCAGGCGCGGCTCGCACAGGAGTCCGGCGACATGGAGGGAGCGGAGACCGCGCTGCGGGCCTCGCGGGGATTGGCGAACCACCTGTCCGGAAATGAAGCGCCGACGATGATCCTGATGATGCAGGCCGAGGCGCTGCGCAGCGCGGGCGAGGTCTGGAAGGCGGGAGCCATGGAGCAGGACGGGGTCACCACGGCGGCGGATCTGGCCCGGTGGAGGGAGGCGCTGCCGCCCATCGCCCCCACCGACCTCGCGACCGTCCTGAAGGGCGAGTGGACCGTCTTTGGCGAGGGCGCGCTTTTG
Source organism: Geoglossum cookeanum (assembly GCA_021527025.2). NCBI lineage: Eukaryota > Fungi > Ascomycota > Geoglossomycetes > Geoglossales > Geoglossaceae > Geoglossum > Geoglossum cookeanum. The sequence continues at coordinate 38,375 of JAJDFF020000229.1, read as the reverse complement.
CCCGAACTGATTCAGGGTTTCAGCAAGACCTACGCCGAAGGGCTGTCACGGCATCCGGAGCGCTCCGCAGAGGCCATCGCCGATTTCGACGCGGCCCTGGTACGACGTTACCAGGAGCTGGGACCCGCGACCCTCCAGAAGCTTCTGGACGATGCCGGGACCCCCACCTGGCCGGAGGGCGAGATCCCGCAGGATCTGCCGCCGGAAGCCATCAAGGCCCTGGAGCAGCAGGCGCTCGGCTACAGCACGATGATTTCGAAAATGCTGGTGAAGCGGGCGGCCGCGGCTCTGAGCGACGCCACCGCCGCCGTCGCGCTGGGCCAGGAGCCGCCGGTCGAGCCGATCAGTGGGCAGCCCTACCGGATCGACCGGGAGACGGGAACGGTGACCCTGCCGGACCTGCCTTTTTTCAGCAGCATCCCGGCGAAGAAGATCCCAGTGCTGAAGCAGCCTTGAGGTGGCCGTTTTCCCCGGGGAAGCAAATCAGCGCAGACAAATCGGACGGCGGGGAGAGTTATGCTGAGGGGCGAGCGCCGATGACCGGCTTCCGCCCACTCCTCCGATCTCCATGAAAAAGCCAGTCATCCTGGGTGCGTCACTCGCCGCCCTGCTCGCTCTCGCCGGGACCGGGGCCCGCCGGTTCTACCAGGCGCATGGTCGTTCTCCGCAGGCCCCTGCGACGGGCAAAAACTCCGACCGCTCTCTGGAGGAAAGCGCCGGCGCGCGGAGCCGTCCGCCGCGGAGTCGGGAGGAAATCCTGCGCCGGGCACGGGAGTGGAATGACCGACTGGTCGCCGCCCGGCCCGAACTGCAGATCGCCTACCGGAGCGTCCCGGATGAGAAAAACGGCCTGCTGCAACTGGAGCGGATGATGAACACGCTGAGCAGCGAGGACCCCGCCCTGCGTTTTCCGGAGGAGATCGGCAACATGCGCAATGGCACCGCGCCGTGGGACAGCCGGAAAGCCGCCGCGTGGCTGGAGGGGAAACAAGAACTGATCGACCGGATCGAAACGATCGGCCTGCTCAGCGACCGCTCCTGCGCCGGGGTGGACCAGAGCTTTCTGGACAGCAGGAACATCGCGGTGTCCGCGCTGAGCTACATGCTCCAGGTGCGAGCCCGCCTGGCGCTGGAGAAAGGCGACATCGTGCAGGGTGAGAGATCTCTGCGGGCGCTCGGCGGACTGACGGATGACCTGGACCGCAGCGAAGCGCCCAATCTGCTTTCCGTGGTGGTCGCGGCGAGCATCCGGACCAAGACCGTCGACTGGGCGGAGCAATCCTTCCCCACCCGGCACGGGGTGAGCCCCGGGGATCTGACCTGGTCGCGAAACCTGAGGACCTCCGGCTCCGTCACGGATCTGCCCGCGGTGATCCGCGGCGACTGGAACTCGCTGGCCACCACCGTCCTGCTCCCGGCCCTGATGGGGGAAAGCAGCGCGGCATTCCCGAAGCAGCTCCTGGAGAATCCGGAGGCGTCCGCGGAACTGATGGCCAATCTCTACGCGGCTCAAGTACGGGAAGTCTCGGAGAAAGATCCTCTGGAGATCCTGCAACAGACCCGCGGAGCGCAGGGCCTGAAGCCGGAGCCGCCGACCTACGAGGTGCCCGCCGGCATTTCACAGGAAGCGCAGAGGGCCGCCGAACAGATTGTCAGGAGCAACAGCAAGATCCTGGCGAGCCTGCTGCTCGGCGAGGCACGCCGGGCGCTGTCGGAGGCCGCGGTCGCGGTGGCGCTGGGCGAGGAACCCGCCGCCGACCCGCTCAGTGGCCAGCCCTACCGGATCGACCCCAAAAACCGCACCGTCTCGCTGCCGGATGAGGCCGTCTATGAGGGAGCCGATGCCCGCGAGATCCCGGTGCTGAGGCAGTGAGGAAGATGGCCCTCTTTCTGGAGACCGGGCTGAATCACCGATCCCCGTCGGCCTGCTTTTCATGGAGCTTCAGCGCGAGATCGGCGCGAACCGCAGGGTCCTTGATGCGCTCAAGCACCTCGCCCGCGGCCGGGAGGTCTTCCTGGAGAAGCTGAAACTTGAAGCGGGCAACTTCCACGGCCTGCATCTGAGCCTCACTCAGACGGGACCGGTTCTTTTCCACCCAGGCATTGGCGGCCAGAGAGTCATCGTCGAGATAGTAGATCATCGCCAGATCGAGGCCGGTCGAATTCCCCGCCGAAGCAAGCACGTCCATCGTCTGGCTCCGATTCTGGAACGACATGGTTTCGACCACTTCGCGCGGAATTCCGGCGTCCTCCGGAAAGAGCTCCACCAGCTTCTCCCGATTCGCCTGCAGATAAGCAAAGGGATCGGGAGCGCCGGCAGAGCCCATCATGGACTTCATGAAGCCCGCGGGCACTTTACCCTGATCGATCAGGCTCTGCGCCACCGCGATGCTTTGGTTCATCGCCGTCTGAAAGGCCTCCTCCCCCTGCCGCTGGGCCGGAGACCTTTGCAGGTGCAGTCGCTCCTTCAACAGATCCGCCTCCAGCGGGCTCAGCTTATCGAGCGCACTGAAATCCGTCCTGATGGAGTCGTAGCTCTCATTGAGAAACTGGACGGAATGCGCGCGGCCCATGCCCAGAGCGACCGCTTTCCGATCCGCCTGAGAGGTCAGGCCCCGCAGCAGGGCCAGTTGCTCGCTCAGCGGCATATTGGCATGGCTGAAAAGATCGCGCAGACACTCCGAGCGTGGTCCCCCCGGGGCGAGGGATTTCGCCCGCTCCAGGGCTTCGGGAAAATGGCCCATGTCCGCGTATCGCTGCAGGACATAGGAGGCGGTACCGCGAATACGGCCTGAGGTGTCCGGATCCATGACCAACCGCCAGACCTCGTCGAACTGCTCCGCCGCGAAGTCCGCCAACAGCCCTCAAGACTGGACTCGCGCTGCGCCCGGGTCAGGGCGGGATTCCCTGCCGCCAGCAAGCGCTCCTGCAGCGAAGGAGCTGCCGGGGAGGCTGCGGCTGCGGAGGGACGCGGCGGAGCCTTGTGCTCACCCGCCGTACCTGCCGCCGGGTCTTCCTGATGGCGGCAGGCGGCCAGAGAAAGAGCCAGCAAGGCGGAATACAGGGAAAGCGGAGATTTCATGACGGTCAGAGTTTCTGCGGAGGCTCCGGGGTGCGGTCGAAGGCGGCGGCCAGGCGCTTGCCCCATTTCGGCGCGAGCACGACGCAGATTGCTCCGGCGATGCAAGGGATCAGATCCGCCGTCAGGCGGTAGATGCGATCATCGCCGCTGGGATTGAGGAGTGCTGCCTCGGCACTTTTCGTCATCGCAAAATAGAAGAACCAGTTCAGTACGCCGCCGAAGTGGCTGAGGAAAAAGCACAGGCCGATCACCAGGAAGCCGAGGGTGTAGAAGTGGGCGGTGCTGGCGGGCGAAGGGGTCAGCAACTCTTCATCGGCCGCTGCCGCGGTGGCCCAGCGCGAGATGGGCCGGGCGCCGAACCAGCAGACGGCTGCGACGATCAGAAAGCCAATCGGGCCGATGAAGTAAGACAGCGCCCGGTCCGAACTCAACAGTTCGAGATGAATGCCCATGGAAAAAACTCCGACCACATTGATCGCGGCCGAGACGGCCCAGTAGAAGCCGTAGAGACGCAGGCCGACGGCGACGATGGAGGAAAGCTGGCTGGAGGAAGTCATGGCAGAGAAAGGGGACAGGCCCCGCGCCAAGTTGTGCGGCGGGAGAGGGCAGGCAAAGGATGAAAGCCGCCATTTCCCGGCCGTCTTTCCACCCGCCACCCGCTACCAGACCCAGTCCGAGCCGCCCCACCAGCCGCCGATGACGTCGCTCTTTCCGCCTTGGTCGATGCCGTCCGGGCCGATGGAGTAGAGCCTGAAGCTGCCACCCTCGCGGGAATAGCGGAAGGGTTGGCCGTTCAGGGGATCGAGCGTGGTGGCTTCGTCCAGCGCGTCCAGGGATTCGGGGTAGGCGCCGTGGGCCAGGTGGTAGGCCTCCAGATCGCAGGCCAGGAGATTCAGGCTCTGGGCGACCAGGCCCTGCGCACCACGCGCCACGATGCCGCGGGGCAGCCAGAGTTCATGACTCCACTGCCAGTTTTCCCAGCCGGGACGGGGCCGCCGGGCGAGCGTCCACCAGCCGGCGATGGGTCCGGGGGACTCCACTCCTTTCACCAGCGCGCTCATTTCATCGGCCCAGAGGGCGGCGGAGATATCGAAGAAGCCAGCCGGCAGGAGGCTGGCGTGACACTGCAGCCAGTGCCAGACCAGGGGAGGATCCGCATCGACGAACGAGCTGAAGATCCTGGAGTAGGAAGCGGGCTGCTCCTTCCACTGGGACCACCTCTGAAAGCGGAGGGCGCTGAGGCGGAGGGAGGCCAGGGTCTGTTCCCGGTAGGCCGGGCGGCGGAAGATTTCCTGCAGGCTCAGCAGGTCCGCGCGGCTGAAGAGATGCGCATCGATCCCGCGACGGAGGGGAAACCTGCCCTCCGCCATCGCGGGCAGCAGGGTGCTGCGGGAGCAGAGCACCTCCGCCAGGCGTTGCCAGAGGGCGATGCTCTCCACCGCGCGGGGGACGTCGCGGACCTCGATCGCGGCCAGGGCGCGCAGGCGCAGGCCGTTCATGGCGGAGCGGATCCGGCCGCCGTGGAGGTCCATGGCATCGTAGTCCGGGGCCGAAGCATTCACCAGGTTCAGGGGGCGCTGCGACTCCGGCCGTAGCAGGGCGGCGCGCAGTTCGGCCAGGGCGCTGGCATTGAGCCGGTCGTAGCTTTCGAGGAAGCCGGCGGCGCTGCGGCCGTAGGGGCTCTTTTCCGGCAGGCGCGAGAAATCGGGATCCGGGCTGAGGGGGGCGCGGATCTTTTCGAAATCGCGCTGATAGAGCGGCTCCAGGCGGGGATCGACGGACCTCAGCTCGGCGCTCACGAAGTCATCAGGATCGCCGGGGACCGACGTTTCCCGCAGCAGCGGAATGGCGGCGAAGTTCCGGTCGTCCGGCGGGATGACCGGCAGGACGCCGCTGTCCAGCAGCACGCCGCCGGTGCGCAGGCGGGCCAGGGCATCACGCTTCAGGCGGGCGCCATGCCAGTTCACGGCGGCGTAGCCGAGGACGGTCAGGGAGGACAGGGTGACGAGGATCCAGCCGGTGCGGCGGAGGGCTTTGCGGGAGGGCAGGCGGAAGCGTTTCATTTGGGCGGGGTTTCATTGTAGGTGAAGACCGTCTCCCCCATGGAGGACGCCCCGGGTGCCGGGGACGGGAGCATGGGCAGGTTCAACCGCTCATCCTCCGGTTTGCTTAGTACGAAATACGCCGTAGCCACCCAGCAGACAGCCAGGAAGGCGCAAAGCGGCCACGGCAGCCGCGCCGGAGCGGACGGCGGAGCGACCACCGGGGGCACCAGCAGGTCCCGCCACTCCGCGGGCGGACGGCGCAGCGTCAGGCGGCGCAGTTCGCTTTCGAAGTCGTCATCGGCGTCACCGTCGTTCATGGGATCAAAGGTCTTCATACACGGGACGCAGCAGGGTGCGGAGTTTGTCTAAGCCGTAGCGATAACGGCTGGCGGCGGTATTGACCGGGATGCCGCAGATGGCGGCGATCTCCTCGAAGGTGTGTTCCTCCCAGAGCTTCAGCACGACGACGATGCGCTGCTCCTCCGGCAGGTCGCCCAGGGCGGACTCCATGCGGAGGCGGAAGGCCTCGCGGTCCGGATCGGGGCAGCGTTCGAACATTTCCGCTTCCCCTCCCCCGCCCTGCCCATGGCGGGCCGCATGGGTCTGCCGCACCTTCAGGCGGCGCAGGCGGTCCAGCGCGGCGTGATGGACCATCCGCAGCAGGTAGCCGCGCTCCGCCGCCGGATCGTCGAGGGTGGCGCGGCCCTGGGCCAGCTTCAGGAACACGTCCTGGAGAACATCGCGCACGGCGGCCTCATCCCGCAGCACGGCCATGCCATGATGGAACATCGCGGCGGCGTGCTCATCATGGATGCGTCCGAGGTCGTGTTCTGGCTGTCCGTGCTTCGCGCCGCCCATTTTGAATCCGACGCGCGGGGCGGGAAGATTTGTCTACGTGTGCCGGATTTTATTCGGGGGAGATGGGATCTTGTCATGGCCGGCGCCCCCCGGTATCGCTGGGCGGCACCGCCATGCCGACTCCGCAGGAAATCATCGCCACCGCCGTCAAGGAACTGCACACGCGGTTGTTGAAGCCGGCGGGATTTCGCAAGACCGCCCGCAACTGGGTCCGCCCGGGCGATTGGACCAGCCTGATCCAGATCCAGTTGTCTGCCTGGAATGACTCCGGGCACGCACGCTTCACCATCAATGTCGCGGTCCACCTGCCGGGCTACAAGGAATACACCGGAACGCTGAAGACCTACAACTGCTGGCCCACCAACTACCGGCTGGGCCAATTCATGGAGCCCAGTGGAGCCCAGTGGAGACAAGTGGTGGGACGTCAGGGCCGACACCGATCCGGCCGCCCTGACGGATGAACTCTGCGACCTGCTGAGCACCTATGCATTGCCGTGGTTCGAAAGCTACGAATCCCTTGCCGCCGGTTGCCGGAAAGCAGGCAGAGGCGTTCCCCAGGAGATCGCCCGACATCTCACGCCGTAGGGGCTTTCGCGGCCAGGAGCCGGGCGCTGACTTCCCAGAGTCGGGTGGCGAGGCCGGGGTCGGTGGCGTAGTCGAGGACGCCGTGGTTCATGGCGGTGTCGCCGATTTTATAGACGGTGCCCGGCGGCGGGGTGAAGGCATCGGCCACATCGTTGTCCTCGCAGTAGAGGCCGCCCAGGCCATCGAGCAACGGGCTGGTGGCGCACCAGACACTGGTCGAGGCACCCTGCGCCACGCTCTTGAAGCCGCGGCTGAGATCGACGATCGGCTTGCCATCGGCATCGAGAGCGCCCAGAGCCCGAAGGTCCTCCACGGCGATGTGACGGGCCAGCGCGGTCTCCAGGATACGCCCGGGATGGACGGAAAAGGCGCGGATGCCCTCGGCCCGGCCGCGGCGGTCGGCCTCCAGGGCGAAGAGGATGTTCGCCGTCTTTGACTGGCCGTAGGCCTCCATGCGGTCGTAGCTACGGTGTTCATAGTGAATGTCGTCAAAGACCACCGGCGAGTAGCGGTGGCCGAGGGACGAGACCGCCACGATACGGGCGCCCTGCGCCTTCACCAGCGCGGGCCACAGGCCGGTGGCGAGCTGGAAGTGACCGAGGTGATTGGTGGCGAACTGCATTTCGTAGCCGCGGGCGTCACGGGTCAGCGGGCAGGCCATGATCCCGGCGCTGTTGATGAGCAGATGCAGCGGCTGGCCGGTGGCGAGAATGCGGTCGACGAAGGCCTCGATCGAGGCCGGGTCGGCGAGATCGAGTTCTTCGATTTCCACGCCATCGATGCCTGCCAGCGCGGCGGCGGCCTTGGCCTGGTCGCGGGCCGGGACGATGACCCGGGCTCCGGCGGAGGCCAGCACGCGGGTGGTCTCCGTGCCGATGCCGGAGTAGCCGCCGGTGACGATGGCCAGCTTTCCGGTAAGATCGATGCCAGCGATGATTTCTTCTGCGGTGTTCGCGGCGGTGAAGCCGGAGGGAATGCTTTTCTGTGAGTTCATGATTTGTTTTTGTTGAGTGCCTGCTTGCTCATCTCTCAATCAATCAAAGGCCGAGCAGTTCTTCGCTGAGATCCCAGAGACGAATCGCGCTTTCCGGGTCGATGGCCCAGGGGGTGACACCGCTGAGAGTGGCCTGATTTTCCAGCATGGAGCCGCCGTCCGGATGATGGATCGCCGCGACCTCGTTGTTCTCGCAATAGATCCCGCCCAGGCCCTCCAGCCGGGGACTGGTGGCGCACCAGACGCTGGTGGATGCGCCCTGCTCCACGGTTTTCAGCCCGTGGATGGGATCGAGATTCGGACGGCCCTCCGCGTCGAAGACTCCGGCCAGGGCGATCTCCTCATCCGTCATGTAGCGCTTCAGATTGGTGTCGATGCGGCCGGGATGTACGGCAAAGGCGCGGATGCCGTAGGCGCGGCCGCGGCGGTCGGCCTCCACGGCGAAGAGCACGTTGGCGGTCTTCGACTGGCCGTAGGCGGCCCAGCGGTCGTAGTCGCGGTGCTGGAAATTCGGATCGGCGAAGTCCACCGGACAAATCTGGTGGCCCAGCGAGGAAACCGAGACGATGCGGGCCCCCTCCGCGGCCTTCAGCGCCGACCACAGGCCGTGAGTGAGTTGGAAGTGGCCGAGGTGATTGGTGGCGAACTGCATTTCGTAGCCGCGGGCGTCGCGGGTCAGCGGGCAGGCCATGACTCCCGCGCTGTTCACCAGCAAATGGAGCGGCTGGCCGGTGGCGAGAAAGCGGGTGACGAAGGCCTCGATCGAGGTAGGGTCGGTCAGGTCCATTTCCTGGATCTCCACGCCATCGATGCCAGCCAGGGCGGCGGCGGCTTTGGCGAGATCACGGGCCGGGACGATCACCCGGGCTCCAGCGGAGGCCAGGGCGCGGGTGGTCTCCGTGCCGATGCCGGAGTAGCCGCCGGTGACGATGGCCAGCTTTCCGGTCAGATCGATGCCGGCGATGACGTCCTGCGCGGTGTTCGCCGCGGTGAAACCGGAGCTGAGGGGGTGCTGGTCCGCGGCGGTGGAGTATTCCTGTAGGGTCGAGTTCATTGGAGCTTTTTTTGTTGAGTGATTACTCGCTCATCAATAAATCAGCTTTTGGAGCCCGCAACAGAAATTTTCACCCATCCCGGCTCAGTGGCCGATCGCGCGCCAGAACGCGTCGAAGCCGGAGCGGATGTGGCGCTTGGCCTTGCCGGGCTCCTCCTGGATGTAGTTCGCGGTGATCTCCGCCATCGCCGACATCAGGGTCCCGGCATAGCTCCTGGGCAGGCCCTTTTGCACCACCATCGCGGAGCACTCCTGGAACATCCCGGTCATCGGGCTGGAGAAGGTGGAGGCGAGCGCGCGGGTCTCGTCGGTGATGCGGTCGGACACGGCCAACTGCTTCATGGCCTTGGCCTTGTCCGGATGACCCAGACCCCAGCCGATGAAGCTGTCCCAGACTCCCCGGCAGCGATCCTCCAGCTCCCCGCCCGGCTTCAGCGAGCGGGTCATGAGGGCGTGAAGGTCGCTTTTGAGATCCAGGTAGAGGGCATTGAGCAGCTCGTCCTTGCTGGCGAAATAGGTGAACAGGGTGCCCTCCGCGACCCCGGCGCTTTTGGCGATGGAGGCGGTTGCGGCGCTGGTGCCGGAGGCGGCCACCACCCGGGTGGCGGCTTCCAGGATGGCGCTGCGCTTTTCGGGACTGAGGGGGCGGGCCATGAACTTGGGAGAAAAAGCCCGGCTGAGCGAGCGATCACTCACTCACGACGATGCAGAGCCGCGGGTCAAGGCCCGATCCCGGGTGCGACTCACTTGGCCGGGGCTTCCGCAGACACCGGTGCGGCAGCGCGAGGAGCAGGCGAGAACTTCATCAGGATCTGCCAGGCGGCCGTTCCGATGATCACGGTGGTGACCAGGACCAGCAGGGCGAAGAGGAGGACGGGTTTGCGCGGGGAGGGCTTCATGGGAAATCCGGGACGGCAGGCGGGCAGCGCCGAGGTCGGAGCCTGGGCTGGAAATGCCGCGAAGCCAAGTGCGCGGAGTCGCGAGGCGCGGTCCTTTTCAATATCCCGGAAGAGTGTCTTGCCGATTGTCAGCGGACGGATTCGAAGATAGATCTACCGGCAATCATGATAACCCGGATTCTCCGTGCTTCGCTGCTGCTGGTTCCTTTTGCCCTGTTGAGCGTCCCCGCCCTGGCGCAGGTCTCATCAGCAGGTCCCGGTGAGCAACCGCCGGTCGATGGCGCCAAGCCTGCGGAGTTGGCACCACCGGCGAGTCTGCTGGATGTCGATCTGAACCGGTTCGAAGAGGATCTGCGATGGACGTTCCGCGACAGTCAGCATCTTTCCGAACAAAGCATTCCCCAGCCGCTGGGCCCGAATTCATTCCCCTACAGCCGGTCACTGCACTATGAGTGCCTCGGCATGGAGATCTGGGCCCGCCAAATCGGGAACAGAATTGTCAAAATCGCCATCACCATCCCGTGGAATGCCCGGACCGAGAGCCTTTGGCCGGTGGTAGTGAAATCACTGAACCTGCCCGCTGACACCCCTCGACCGGGGACCAAACCGGAAAGCACCCAAAGGGAAATCCTGGAAATTCCGGGTGAGGGCAGGAACTGGGTAGCGATCTGCTCCCCCGGCAATGTCACCACCCTTTTTGTCGGAGAGCGGGCGTTCTTTGGATCGGTCGTGGACCTGATCAATGACAACGCAAAAGACGAGATCAAGGCGAAGGTGATTCAGGATCTGTTCAGTAGTGCGCTGAGGAAGTAATCCCCCGCGGCCGGACTGGGCCTGGACCTGCGACCTCTGGGAATCGCGACAGGTCTGATGAAATTGAACCGCCAGGACGGGTTCAGAGCCCGCCCTCCTGGCGGTTCGATAACCGGGTCGATGGCGGTTCCGTCAGCGCCATGACTAGCTGCGCTCGATTTCCCCGGCCGCGCGGTCGATGGCGGCGGTGATGGCACTGATGCTTTCCCGGGTCAGGCCGCCCTTGGCCAGGCGGAGCTGGATGGCCTGGCGGAGATTGCCCATGGCGCGCATCATTTCCGGTGCGGGCACTCCGCCGAAGCCGGCGCGGGCGTCCTGCAGGCGGCTGCGGACGGCCTCGACCTGGGCGGCATGGGTCTCCAGTTCGGCACGGCCTTGGTCCGTGATGCTGTAGAGCTTCTTCGCGCCCTGGGCTTCGCCGGCGATGAGGCCGGTTTCCTCCAGCAGGGTGAGCGTGGGGTAGATGACGCCGGGGCTGGGGCTGTAGTGGCCGTCGAGGGCGTCCTCGATCGCCTTGATGATTTCGTAGCCGTGGCGCGGCTGGGTGGCGATGAGATCCAGCACCAGCCAGCGCAGGTCACCCTGCTCAAAGGGGCGCCGTCCACCGCGGCCACGCCCGCCCGGGCCGCCGCCGAAGCCTCCGAAACCAAAGCCGCGCTCGCCACCGCCGAATCCGCCGCGGTGACCTCTCATCGGGTGGCCTCCTTCCTCCCGGTGCGGGTGATGGCTTTCGAACTGTTCCTCATCGAAGAGATCCGTAGCCCCTGGCCCGCTGCCGGGAAAGCCCGATCTGCGGGCGAAGTGGGCGGCCAGCAAAGCGCGGCCGATGCGAGCCCAGCCGCCCCGGCCGTGGCCACGGTGACGATGGCCGTGATGCCAGCCATGGTGGTGGTGGTGGCCGCGGGAGCAATCGCGCTCGCGGGATGATTCCATGTCCCGCTCCGGGCGGGGTGGCGATGGGTGTTCCTGATCATTCATGATGCTTGTTGTTTTCGTGGGGAGCGCCGGGGAAGAGCGTAAACAAACCGCTTCCTCGTTGCTACTTCGATATGTCTAAGCTCGATTTCGAAAACGTCAAGGTTCGATATATCGGAAAGAATTTTACCTGCTGATAATCAATGTTTTTCCTTCCGGAAGGAATCCAGAATTACTCAAAGAAGGAGAACCCAAGGCCAGAAGAAGCGGGTGGATCAGAAGTGGAACGTACTGCTAGAAACGCCCTCAAAATCCCGGCAAAGCTATACTTCCAAGCTGTCGGGAAGCAGCGGTCATTTCCCGTCCGCCTCTCTCAGCCCCATTCCCCTTATCATGCCCCCCGTCAAATCCTCCCCCTTGCGCCTGCGCTTCCTTGTCGGCGTGACCTGCCTTTCCTCTGTCCTGCTCGCCGCGGCCCAAGCGGCGACCGTGACCTTCGCGGACGGCACCTTCGCCAGCTATTCCACGAACTACAGGGAGACCCATTTCAACTCCGGCAATGGTGACACCCAGATCACCTCGACGCCGAGCACCGGGGGCAACCCGACCAGCCACCTGAGCATCCTGAACAATGTCTCAGCGGCACCGGGCGGGGCACAGTCGATCACGCTGAACACCGTTCCCGAGCCCTCGGCGCTGCTGCTGGGAGGACTCGGACTCGGCGGCCTGCTGAGCGCCCGCCGCCGGCGGTCGATGGCCGGTGCCTGATGGCGAACCGGCCCAGGACCCGCGAGCGACTTTCGAGGAGAGCCCCTGCCGGTGAAGGCGGGGGCTTTCCGCCGGTGCCGGGGCCGAGGTGAAATTTCCCTCTAACATCTGTTGGACCTGCCGGGTCCCGGCGTATCGGTGTGGTCCTTGGTTTGGTTTCCAAGGGACAGCACATGGCTCCTCCCGGCGGACCGTATCCCGTGTCCGGCTGGAGGGGCCAATGTCCGCCACCGGACGGGAGAAAAAACGCCGCGTTTTCCGGGATGGCGGCTAGGTCACTTGCGCGGACCTGATGAAGAGGCAAATCTGGCCCGGGCGCGGTGCTGCCACCACCGCCCTCCAATACTCCCATGAAAACCATCCTGATTTCCGCGATCTGCCTCGTCCCTTTCCTGTCCTCCTGCAAGCCGAAGGGCCCGGCAGAGCGCGCAGGCGAGAAGCTCGACAAGGCCGGCGAAAACATCAAAGACGCCGTCGATCCAAAGGGACCTGCCGAGAAGGCCGGCGACAAGATCGACAAGGCTCTGGGCAACTGAGTGGCTGCTGCCGCTCGACCCCGACAAATCTCTACCCCGCCCGGACACCGTCCTGGCGGGGTTTTTCATGCCCATGGATCAGAGCAATGCGATGGCCTGGTTTGCGGCCACCAGGGTATCGCGGGTGATGGGGGTGAACTGCGCGTCGAGCGAGTTGCAGATGACCTCGCTGCCGAGGAGCTGCGGGCTGCCGAAGATGGTGCAGACCGAGACGTCCGCGGCATCGCGGCCGGTGGCGACGCGGACCAGGCCATTGAGCGGGGCGAGGCGGGTGGGATCCAGCACGTACCAGAGGCCGCCGATGAAGACCTCGAACACGGCGTGGAAATCCGGCGGGTTCAGCAGGTGGGAGTAGCAGGAAATGTAGCGCGCCGGGATGTTCATGGAGCGGCACAGGGCGATGCCGAGGTGGGCGAAATCCCGGCACACGCCCTTGCGCTGCTCCAGGGTATCGACGGCGGAGGACTGCTCCGTGGTACTACCGCTCTGGTAGGTGACCTTTTCGTAAATCCAGTCGCTGATGGCGGAGGCGATGGCGTAGTGATCCGTGAGGTGGCCGAAGAGGTCCATGGCCTGCTGGCGGAGCCGGTCGGACTGGCAGTAGCGGCTGGGAAAGAGGAAGGGCACCGCGTCCGGCAGGAGCTGGCCGGGGCCGTCCGCCTCCAGGGAGGCCACGTCCACCAGCCTGATGTTCGTTTCCACGTCCGCCTGGTAGCGGACCTGGAAGTTCCCGGTGTGGCTGGTGCGGATGCGGGTGAAGCGGTTCATGCCCACGGCGGCGGTGAAGTCCTCCGCGGGCTGAGCCGGGTCGATGTAGAGATTCTCCTGCTTGATGTGCTGGCCGCCGGTCTCGATGCACTTGATGGCAAAGAAGAACGTGGCCGGATTCTGCAGGCTGTAATTCAGGTTCGAGCTGACGCGGAAAAGCATCGTGGACCCTAACACCTTTCCGGCGTTCGTCCTGAAAAAGAGCGGCATCCGCAAAAATCGGTGGACGGAGAGGGCGGCGGAGGTCAGTCCGGCTTGCTGGCAGTTACGATACTGGCCGAGCGTCGCGGCCTGGATGTCCTGGAGATAGCGCCACCGCAGCGCCGGGTCCTGGATGGCGTCCGGGCTCCACGGCAGCCTGGAGCTTTACCAGGACCATTGCGCCGGGAGGACCGGATTGTGACCGGGAGTTTCCTCTCAATGGCCGCCCTTGAACCACTGGAGGCGGTTGTTGAGGGTCATGCTGACGACGTCCGGGATGCCGTCGCCGTCGATGTCGGCGTAGAGGCAGGTGGAGGCCTGGCCGAAGAAGCCGTCGCCCACGGTCAGGACGTCGCTGCTGTAGCCGGAGCCGCCGCTGTTGAAACGGAACTCGATGGCTCCGGAGCTGTCGGCGGCGGGGCCGAAGTAGTCGAGATCGCCGTCGCCATCCACATCCAGGAAAGTGGCCGGGCCGTCATAGCGGCCGGTGCCCTGGACGGCGAGGTGGAGGGAGGCGGTGGCGGTGTTCAACTCCAGCGGATAGTAAGCCAGGCTCTGGTCGCCGTGGCCTCGGGCCAGGGCCGGGCCGCCATTGGCGATGTAGTCGGGGTGGCCGTCGCCATCGAAGTCGAGATCGATCGGCTCCACATTGCCCAGATAGGCGCTGTAGTCCGGGTAGTAGCGTCCACCGGGCCCCTGGTGGACGATGCCCGGGGAGGAGGCTCCGGTGTTTTCCGTCCAGATGCCGGCGCCACTGAGACTGGTCTTCCACAGGTCCAGGTCGCCGTCCCAGTCGACATCCACATTGGTGCTTTCCGGCTCGGGGAAGGCGGCGGCGGCCGCGCCGGCGGGCTTGCGGAATTTCAGGCCGGCGAAGCCCTGGTACCAGTGGGAGGGAGTGATGCCGACGGCTCCGCTGCCGGTGTCGAAGATGCGGAGATCCGGAATCCCGTCCCGGTTGGCATCGGTCATTTCCACCGCGGTCCAGGAGGAGCCGGTTTCGGAAATCAGGGTCTTCTGGGAGAATTTCCCATTCGGCATGCGGGTCAGCAGCACCAGCTCGCTCCTCGGCTTGCCACCGGGCCGGGACGGCTGGATCACGTCATAGACCAGGATCTTCGCCTTTGCCCCGGGGCTCCAGGACCTTCACCATCTGGGAGTCGCCGCCGCGGGTGAAGATGACATTCTGGGTGAAGGAGCTGCCCTGGCCGTTGTTCGTCCACACGGCGATGGTGGAGGAGCCCGCCAGGTGGCTGACCAGGTCGGTGTCGCCATCGCCATCCAGATCGGCCGCGGCGTCGAGAGCGGTGGTCAGGACCGGCTGGCTGACGGGGCGCACGGTCTTGCTGAAGCGGCCCGCGCCGGTGCCGGGCTGCCACTGGATGGAGCCCCAGCCGTCCTCGCCGTGGGTGGTGTAGAGCACGTCGTTCTTGCCGTCCCCGGTCAGATCGGCGAACTGGACGGAGCCGGCGGTGTCCGGCAGGCCGGTGAGGTGCTTGATCGCAAAGCTGATCTGGCCGGTGCGGCCCGCCCTGACCGTGAGTTCATCCACCCGGCCGCGGTCGAGCGGAGGGATGGAGGCGTCCTGGGGTTCCAGCAGCCGCTCCAGCAGGATGCGGCGATTGCCCGCGTCCGCCTGCACGGAGACCTTCAACGGCGCGAAATCCTTTGCGGTGACGATGCGCTGAGTGGCCACCTTGCGGTAGGCGCCGTCGCGCTTCATCACCAGGGAGAGAAAGACATCCTGGGTCGCCTGGCTGGGATCCCGCTCCTGCACCAGCAGGCATTCGTCAAAGGAGACGCCCACCAGGTAGACCGGCGTCATGCTGATGATGAAGGGCATCTGCTGGAGATCCAGGAACGGCTGGGCCGGGCTGAAACCCGCCTCGCCCTGGTTCAGGGAAACCAGGATGTCCGAGCCGATGTAGACGTAGTCCGGCAGATCGTCGCCATTCACGTCCATCCAGACGCCGTAGAAATTCTGGCTGCCCAGCTCCTCCGGCAGCGGCGTGCCGGGGGCCTGGGTGAAGGAGCCGTCCTCCTGACCGAGCCACAGTTGATTTCCCGCAAGCACGTCGGTGTAGGTGTCGCGATTGACATCCTCAAAGCTGAGCCGGAACTGGAAGGCGGTGACGGTGGTGAAGGGCAGCTCCGGACCACGGGCGGCAAAACCGGCGAGGCCGAGACCCTTTGAGAGATAGTAGTGGAAGCGGCCGTCCTCGCCCTCCCTGGCGGAAAGCAGATCCGGCAGGCGGTCGCCGTCGAAGTCCTCCACGCGGACCGGAGCCAGATCCGTCTGGCGCAGCTCCCCGGCGCGGCGGTACTGGCCCTGGCCGAGGTTTTCCCACCAGACCACGGGCGAGACCCGGCCGTAGGAGCTTTCGAAGGCGACGACGTCCAGGTCGCCATCTCCATCCAGATCCAGGGCTTTGACGTTCTGCGGATTCTGGATCGTATCGCTCAGCAGGCGGGACTCCCCGAAGCTGAAGGAAGCGGCGGAGGCGGCGGGGACGGAGAGAGCGGCCAGCAATCCGAGCGAGAGGCGGCGGGAAAAACGGGACAGGCGGATCATCGGTGGGAGGAGGAGTGGATGGTCGAAACCGGAGAGCCGCAGACCATGGGCAGGCACCGGTGGCTTCCATCCCGACGAAAGGGCACGCGGGCCTCCGGCACCATCCCAAATTGGTTATGTATGACTCGACCTGCTTATAGGGAAATCACGCACCCTTTTTATGCGGACTCCGCGATCCTGCCGGCGTGACTTCCCCTGCGCCGCCGGTCAGGGGCGGGAGCCCTTGAACCATTGGAAGCGGAAGCTGTCCGCAGCACTGCTGACGATGTCGGGGATGCCATCGCCGTCGATGTCGGCGACCAGGCTGACGTCGAAGTTGGCGGTGTGGGCGGGGTCGACGAGTTGGCGGGGGGCATAGGTCACGCCGCCGAGATTTTCCCGGTAGCTGAGGATGCCGTCGTAGCCGGGTGCCAGGTAGTCGAGATCGCCATCGCCATCCACATCGCGGAAAGACAGAGGACCGATATACTCGCGGGTGCCGGTGACCGAGAAGCTTTCCTGCAGCGTCGTGAAGTTCAGAAGCAGCGGGTAGTAGGGATCTTCCTGCGGACCGGAGCCACGGGCCAGCACCGGCGCGTGGTCGGTCACGTAATCCTCGTGGCCGTCGCCATCGAAATCCAGACCGGCGGGGAAGACATGACCGAGGAAGGCCAGATTGCCATTGTAGGACTGGCCGGTCGGCCCGCGATGCTCGATGCCGGGCAGCGTGCCGGTGTTTTCCACCCAGTGCTCGTAATTGTTGAGATGCGGTTCCCAGAGGTCCATGTCGCCGTCCCAGTCGACATCCACCCGGAGCTGGTCCGGGCCGGGGAAACGACCGCTGTCGGCTGGAACGGGGCGGCCGAATTTCAGCGCCGCGAGGCCCGGCAACCAGTGGGAGGGGCGGAGGTAGGGAGAATTTCCATAGAAGGAGGTGTAGACGCGCAGGTCCGGAATCCCGTCGCCATCGCCATCCTCCAGGCTCGCATCGATCCAGCGCTGGCCGGTCTCGGTGGCCAGAGTCTTCTGAGAGAATTTCCCATTGGGCAGGCGGGTCAGCAGCACGAGCTCATTCTTGTAGCCGCCGTCGCCGCTCACCGGCTTGCGCGGGGCGGTGTAGCAGTAGACCAGGAGCTTCGCCTTCGCGCCGGTCTCCACCACCTTCAGGACCCGGGAGACGGAGCCGCGGGTGAAGATGGGGGTCTGGGTGAAGGAAGCGCCGTGGTCGGAGTTCGTCCACAGGCAGATGCTGGAGAGGCTCTGAAGGTGGGACAGCAGGTCGGGATCGCCGTCGCCATCCAGATCCACCGCCGCGTCCAGAGTGGAGGACAGCATCGGCTGGCTGACCGGGTGGATGGCGCGGGTGAAGCGACCCCCAGCCGCTCCGGCCTGCCACTGGAGACCGCCCCAGGCGGCATACTGCTCCAGGGACGAGGACGAGTTGGGGGAAGTGACGTAGAGGGCGTCGTTTTTCCCGTCGCCATTCAGATCGGCGAACTGTAGGGCCGCCGCCGTATCGGGCAATCCGGTTACGGTTCGGGCGGTCAGGCTCAGCGCGCCAGTGCGGGCGGTCTTCACGCTGACCTCCAGGATCCTGCCGTGCAGGACTACCGACTGCCCCGGATGATAGCCGAAGCCGCGCTGCTCCAGAAAGATGCGCGGCTTTCCGCTGTCCATCGTGACGGACAGGGCGAGACCGATGGAGTCATTGGACGCGTCGATCTTCAGCGAGGCGACCTTTTCCCAACCGTTGTCACGCTTTGCGACCAGTGAGATCCGACGATCTCCCGCCGGATCGACTTCGGTAACGAGCAGGCAGGCCAACGGAGAAACAGCCGGCAGCGAAACGGCCCGGACCTCCAGTGGAGTCGGGATCACGTCTGAAGAAACCAGCAACGCCGCGGGTGAGAACCCAGCAGCGCCCCGGTTCAGCGAGACCTGGAAGCCGCCCCACTGGTAGACGTAGTCCAGGAGCCCGTCTCCATTCACATCGACCCACGCGTCGGCCACGCGATAGTCCTGCATGACCTCCGGCGGCAGCGGAGCGCCCGGTGCCGGGAGGAAGGACCCGTCTCCCTGGCTGAGCCAGATCTTTCCGGCGGCGAACACGTCCGCGCGGCCATCGCCATCGATATCCGGAAACGCCAGGGCCGCGTAGGCGGAGGCGACGGTGGTGAAGGGCAGTTCCGGGCCGGGTGCGGCGAAACCGGCGAGGCCCTGCCCTTTCCAGAGAGAGTAGTGGAAGAGATTGTCGGTCCGGCCCTCGGCCGCCAGCAGATCGACGCGGCCATCGCCATCGAAATCGGCGATGCGGATGGAAGAAAGTCCGTGGTGCCGCCACTCCCCGGCGCGGCGGTAGTGGCCCTGACCGAGGTTTTCCCACCAGGTCACGGGGCCCAACTGGCCCTCCGCGGCGATGAGATCCAAGTCGCCGTCGCCGTCCAGATCCACGGCCTGGACCAGCGTGGGGTCGCCGAGGCCGCTGGAAATGAGGGTCGAAGAATCAAAGGACAGCGGGGAGCCAAGGCACGGAACGATCGCGGTCGCCAGCAGGCAGAGAGACAAACGGACAGAAGGGATGGCGGGAAATCCAGGCAATGGGGAAACAGGCATGTCTCGGAGGAAATGAGGAACACAGCCTGCGGGGAGTCATAAGCGATGGTCAATTCCGATAAGATCCCGGAATTGGAACAATATGACTCTTCGTTACAACTCCCCTGGGGATGTAGCCGCTCGCGGGCTCAGGGGCGGGAACCCTTGAACCAGACGATGCGCTCGCCGGAGTAGGCGCTGCTGACGACGTCAGGGATGCCGTCGCCGTCGATGTCGGCGAGGAGATTCACGTCGTAGTAAATCTGGGTGCCGGGATCGATGACATGGTCCGCGCCGTAGTTCAGGCCGCCCTGGTTTTCACGCCAGACGAGGTTCGAGGCCGGGTTCGCACCGAGGTAGTCGAGGTCGCCGTCACCATCCAGATCGACGAAGGCGGCGGTGCCGGCGAAGCGGCTGGTGCCGGTGATGGTGAAGGTCTGCTGCAGGACCGCGGCGCTGAGAGAGAGCGGGTAGAAGGGATCGCTGGGATCGCCCGCGCCATTCGCCAGGACCGGCGAGTTGCCGGTGAGGTAGTCCGGGTGGCCATCGCCATCGAAATCGACACCAGCCGGGAAGACCTTGCCGATCGGGAGATTCGCCGCGGAATAAAACTGGCCGCCGGGGCCGGTGTGGGTCACGCCCGGGGCGGTACCGGTGTTCTCGATCCAGTCGCCCGCGCTGTCCAGGCCGCCCTGCCAGAGGTCGGTCTTTCCGTCCCAGTTCACATCCAGGCGGGTCTGGTCCGCCAGCGGGAAGCGGGCGGCATCGGCCGCGGTGGCGCGGCGGAATTTCACGGCGGAGACGCCCGGCAGCCAGTGTGAAGGCTTTTCGAAGTTCTGCCCGGGTGCCTGGGCGGTGAAGACTCGCAGGTCCATGATGCCGTCGCCATCGCCATCCTGCAGCTCCGCGGAGTCCCAGGCCAGGCCGGTCTCGGAGGCCAGGGTGCGCTGGGCGAAGATGCCGCGCGGGGTGCGGGTCAGCAGGACCAGCTCATTGCGGGCATTTCCGCCCTCCCTGCGTGGCAGCGTGGTGGCGTAGACCAGGATCTTCGCCTGGGCGCCGGTCTCCAGCACCTTCACGACGCGGGAGTAGGTGCCGCGGGTGAAGAGGGTGCTGGTGGTGAAGGAGGTGCCGTGGTCGTTGTTGGTGCGCAGGCTGAGATGGGACAGCTCCGGCATGGAGGTCAGCAGGTCCGCGTCGCCATCGCCATCCAGGTCGCCGGCGAATTCCAACCTGCGGGAAAGCATCGGCTGGCTGACGGCGTGGACGGCACGGGTGAAGCGGCCCGCCCCGGTGCCGGGCTGCCACTGGATGGAGCCCCACGACTGGTTCAGGCCGGGCAGGGTGATGGCGCTGCCGCCGCGGGTGGCGTAGAGCACATCGTTCTTTCCATCGCCGGTCAGGTCGGCGAACTGGAGGCTGGCGGCGGTCTTCGGCAGGCCGGTGACGGCCTTTGACGCGAGGGTGACGACGCCGGTGCGGGCGGTCTTTTTCGCGGTGATTTCCAGGATTTTTCCGGTCAGCAGATTGGCACCGCGGGTGCCGGCCGGATTGGCCAGGCAGTCGAGCAGGATGCGCTGGCGGTCGCCATCGGCCGTCACGTTCAGGGTCACGCCGAAGGCGTCCTGCGGGCTCCGCACTTTCCGCGTCGCGACCTTTTCCCAGCCGTTGGCACCCTTGGCCAGCAGGGAGACATTGGTATCGCCCTGCGGGTTCTCCAGGATGACCACGCAGTCCTGTGGGGAGATGTCGGGCAGGCGCACCGCAGCGAGATCGAAGACATTGGTCAGCAGGGAGGCCGGGATGAGATCGGCCGGATCCGCGAAACCGGCGGCGCCCTGGTTGAGCGAAGCGGTGAGGGCCGCGCCGCGCGAGTAGACGCAGTCCGGCAGGCCATCGCCATTCACGTCGGTCCAGACCAGCTTCGAGCCGGGAAACTGGACGGCGGAAGCAGGCAGCGGGGTGCCGGGTGCCGCGGTGAAGACGCCGCCGCCCTGGTTCAGCCAGACCTTGTCCCGGACGACCACGTCCTCCCGGCCGTCGGCATTCACATCGGCAAAGGAGAGGAACACCGGGCCGAAAGCCGCGGGGCTGAAGGCGAGGTCCGGGCCGCTTTCGGGGAAGCCGGCGAGACCGGCGCCCTTCCAGAGAGTGTAGTGGAAATCGTTGGCGTTTACCAGGGTCGCGACCAGCAGATCGACGCGGTCGTCGCCATCGAAGTCGGCGATGCGGACCACGCTGGCGTTTTCATGCCGCCATTCGCCCGCGCGGCGGTAGTTGCCCTTGCCGAGGTTTTCCCACCAGACCACCGGGCCGTAGACCTCCTCCGTGGCGATGAGGTCCAGGTCGCCGTCGCCATCCAGATCCACCGCCTGGATCTGGTCCGGATTGCCGATGCTGTCCGTGATCACGGCCGGCGGCGCGAAGGTGAGATCCGCGGCGGCGGAGGTGGCGGGCAGGGTGAGCGCGGCCAGCAGGCCCAGGGCGAAACGGCGTGGTGTGGAGGAAGGAGTCATCGGGTCAGGTGGAGAGTTCGCGAGCCTGGACCTAGCAAAATTCCACCGCCGGGGGTCAACCGTGGAATGGTAAAATCCGTGCAAAGGGGTGCTTATCTTCAAGTCCGCCGGGGCCTCACCGCACCGGCCAGAAGAACAGGATCAGCGGCACGCCGACCACCACGACCAGGGCCGACAGCGGAGCGCCGAGGCGGGCGTAGTCGCCAAAGCGGTAGCCGCCCGGACCCATCACCAGGGTATTGCACTGGTGGCCGATGGGGGTGAGGAAATCGCAACCGGCCCCGACGGCGACGGCCATGAGAAAGGCGTCCGGCTTCATGTGCAGATCCGTGGCGAAGGCGGCGGCGATGGGCCCCATGACCAGCACCGTGGCCGCATTATTCAGGAACGGCGTGGCGGCCATGGCGGCAACCAGAATCAGGGCGACCGCACCCCACGGCGGCAGGCCGGCGGCCACCGAGGAAAGCCAGTCGGAAACGAGCTGGGTGCCGCCGGTGGTCTGCAGCGCCTCGCTGACCGGGATCAGCGCGCCGAGCATCACCAGGATCGGCCACTCGATGTGCTCGTAGGCGGCGCGGATCGGCAGGGCACCGCTGAGCACCGTGAGGGTGGCGGCCCCCATGAAGGCGACGGCGGCGGGGACGATGCCGAGGGCGGTCAGGACCATGGCCACGGCCAGGATGCCGAGCGGGATCAGGCCGCGGCGGGCGCTGCCGAGGCGCAGGGTGCGCTCCGCCAGCGGCAGGCAGCCCAGCGCGCGGAGCCGCTCCGGCAGAATGTCCAGCGGACCCTGCAGCACGATGACATCCCCCGGGCGCAGTTTCGTGTCCCGCAGGCCTTTCGTCAGCCTCTGTCCGGCGCGGGAGATGCCCAGCAGATTCAGCCCGTGGCGATCATGGAGATCCATGCTGCCGGCGGCGCGGCCGACCATGGCGGAGCCGGCAGTCACCACGGCCTCGATCACGCCGACATCGTCCTTGGGCGTGCCGGTGACGGCGGTGCGGTGCTGGCCTTCCAGCATCAGCCCGGCGACGGCGATGGCCTGCTCCAGCTCCTCCGGATTTCCCTCCAGCAGCAGGGTGTCGCCCGGCTCCAGAGTCACCCCGCCGACCGGGACGCGGGTGCGCTTTTCGCCACGCAGCACGGCGGTCACGGCGACCGCGCCCTCGCGTGATTTCAGGAACTCCGCGATGGTCTGGCCGAGCACGGCGGAGTCCTCCGTCACCTGGGCCTCCGTGGTGTAGTCCTCGATGTTGAGCGCTTCGCCCATGGTCAGGGCGGCGCGGCGGTCCTTTGGCAGCAGGGGGTAGCCGAAGTGGAGGAAAACGATACCGGTCACGGCGAGGCTGAGCCCGACCGGGGCGTAGTCGAACATCCGGAACGGTTCGCCGGTCATCTGCTGGCGGACACGGGAGACGATGATGTTCGGCGAGGTGCCGATGAGGGTGATCAGGCCGCCGAGCAGCGAGCCGAAGGACATGGGCATCAGGAAGACCGAGGGGGACGCATTGGACTTCCTGGCCATCTTCATGGCCGCGGGCATCAGCATGGCCAGCGCGCCGATGTTCTTCACCATGGCGGAGAGGAAGGTCACGGAGCCGACCAGCACGGTGAGCTGCCAGCGGACCTGGTTCACGCGGGAGCCGATGAGCTGCAGGCCGCGCTCGATGATGCCGGAGCGGGAAACCGCGGCGCTGAGCACCAGGGCGCTGGCGACGATGATCACGATGTCGTCACTGAAGCCGGTGAAGGCCTTGTCCGCAGGCACGGTGCCAGCGACGAGCGAAGCGAGCAGGGCGATGAGCGCGACCAGGTCATAGCGCAGCTTTCCCCAGACGAAGAGGATCATGGCGCCGGCCAGGATTCCGAAGGCGAGCATCTGGAGGTGGGTCATCGTCCGGTCACTAACAGCGGCTTTGCGCGATGCGCCAGTGGAGATGACAGAGAGGCGGGAGAAAGGTGCGGAGGGCCGGGATTGCGCGGGGGATGGGCGGCCTTTCCCGGGCGATTCGGCTTGAGGGAGGCGGCATGAATTCCCATAACTTGGATGCCTGATGAATCCCCGCCACCTTTGTCTGTCCGCCGGGATTTGTGCCGCGGCATTTGCACTCGGCTATGGCGGCAAGTTACAGATTTCACCCCGGCCCGCTGGAAGCGAAGGAGCCGCGGCCTCCGCCGCACGGCGGGTGGCGGACCGGGGGCAGGTCGATGCGGGGAACCTGGTGGGAAAAGACGACCGGAGCGGCGGGCTGGTCCTGCTGCCCGTGGCGCATTCCACCGATACCGTGGAGACCCTGCTGGCGCTGGACGACGACGCGGCGGCCTACCGGCGGGTGGCGCTGTGGATGCTGGACGCGACCGAGCCGGAGATCGCCACCTACTGGCGGGGGCTTTCCAAGCGGAAGCGAAGCGTGGACAGCGATCTGGCGAGCCTGACCTTCATCCACTGGACGCGGCTGGACCCCGCAGCGGCGATCGCGGCGACGAAGGGCACGAAGTACGACAACCTGCCGTGGTGGGCGTGGGCGGCGCACGACCCGCAGGCGGCGCTGGACCGGGCGCTGGCCACGAAGGGCAGGTTCGAGGAGTCGGTCGCCGCCGGTGCCGCGCAGTTCCAGCCGGCGTGGCTGCGCGCGCATTTCGACGGGCTGTCGCCGACCGCCCGGGAGGAGGCGCTGAGCTTCCTGACTCGCAATCCCGACACGGCGGAGGCCAGGGAGATGCTGGATTTCATGCAGGCCCACTCCCGGGTCAACAGCGGCGACCTGACCTTTGCGACCCTGGCCGCGAGAGATCCGGTGGCCGCCTACGAGTGGCTGCGCGACCACCCGATCAACTCTCTGAATCAGGAAGTCAGCCAGGACGGCCGGCTGGACCAGGTGGTGGCAGAGCTGGCCAAATCACAACCTGAGACGTTGAAGCAACTGGCCGGGGCCGCCGCGCCGGGCGAGGCGAAGCGGAAGATGGAAGCGGCGCTTTTCACCCAACTGCTGGCGAGCGATCCGGCTGCGGCCCTGCAACAGGCGCAGGCGACGAAGGCGCCCCGGATCGCTGCCGAACGGCTGACGGCGGTAGCGATGGAGGCGGCGAAAACCAACCCGGCGCAGGCGCTGGAGCTGGCCCGGCAGATGCTGGCCATCTACCCGGCGGCCTACGCGGGCTACACGATGCTGAAGATCTCCGAAACGTCGGGAATGGGCACGGGGCAAACGGACCAGGTCCCGGGAGTCACCAGGCTGTTTGAGAACCTGATGGGAAGCGATCCCGCCGCGGTCCTGGCGCTGCCGGAGGTGCGCAGCGCTTCCTCCGGCGGCACGATACCCGCCCCCATCGACACGCTGGAATATGACTGGGCGAAAAAAGACACGGCGGGCTTTGCCGCGTGGATCGGCACCGAACAGGATCCGCAGATCCGCCGGGGAGCCATCCAGGTCGTCACCAACACGCTGAGCTTGCAGGGAAAGCATGCAGAAGCGGCGGACTGGGCGATCCAGATCGACGATTCCAACCATGGAGCCCTGGCCATGGCTTTGTTCCGCTGGACCTCTGAAGAGGGGCCCGAGGCCGCGAAGCAGTGGCTGGAGCACTCGACGCTGCCGGAAAAAACCAGGCAGGAGTTGATCAACCGTGTCTCCCCGCCGCCTTCCCAATGACCTCCCCCTCCGGCGACAGCCGCAAAAGTACGCCCTTTCCCGTAGTCATCACGGCGCTCTCTGCCGTGGCGGCGGGGGCGCTGGGCTGGTGGGCGGCGGCGAGTGCCCCGCCGGAGCAGGCCGCGGCTCCGCCCGGGCATGCCGCGGCTCCCCTGCCCCGGGCCGCTCTCCACCAGCACCCGGGAGGCCCGCCGGAGGAGGCGGTGCGGGCGATGGCGGCGATCCGCGCGATTTCATCGCCCACCGAGCGGCTGCGCGCGACCCTCGCGCTGGCGGACTCCGTGAGTCCGGGCGATTTCGCGAACTGGCTGAACCAGGGCTGGTTCAGCCTGAGGGGCGGGCCCGAGCTGGATTGCTTCACGCAGGTCCTGACCAAGCGCTGGCAAATCGAGGAGCCGGCCAGCTACGCGGCCAAGCTCAAGAAGGACTTTCCGTGGCAGAACTCCACCCTGTCGCAGTTCCTGTTGGACTGGACGCTGCGCGTTCCCGATGCCGCGGCGGCCTACCTGAAGGAACACCCCGATCCGAGCACCGAGCTGTCCCTGCTGGGCCGGCTGTGTGATGGCCACGCGGACCTTGCCCTGGCCGGGCTGCGCGAAGTGCTGAAGCGTCCCGTAGAGGAACTGGAAAAGGTCAGCCCGGGGTGGATGATGGACGAGCTGGCAAAGGCGGACGCCCCCGCCCTGAGCGCGATGATGGATTCCCTGCCCCCGGAGTGGCGGGAGGAAGCGAACGGAGCCCTGGTCCGCCAGCGCCTGACCACTTCCTTCTCCACCGAAATCCGGAGACTGGCAGACGACCCGGACGGACTGGCGCTCCTGAGGCAGGGACTGACCCGGGACCGGGAGGTCGTGGGAAATTTCATGGCGCACCTGGACGAGGTGCCGCGCGAATGGCTGAGCCAGATCAATGATGTGAGCCTTTGGAGCCTGCCTGAAGGCGCCGAAAAATACTTTGACGTGGACCTGGAGGGCAAGGGGCTGCCGGCGGCGTCGGCGCAGCAGGTCCGGCTCCGGGCCGTGTCCGATGTGGCGGCGGAAGACCGTGAAAAGGCCGACGCGATGGTGGCGCGGCTGCCAGGCGAGGACGAGCGTCGAAAGGCGCGCGAGTACCTGGACAGCACCTACTCCCACCGCAACGAACTGCCGGATCCGCAGGCGTGGCTGGAAAAAGCCCGCACCACCCCGCCGGAGGAAAGCCTGCGTGAACTCGCGAATTCCGCCTATTCCAAATGGGGTCCCGAGCAGGTCGCAGCGGTCCGCGCCGGCTTTCAGGCGATGCCGGACGACGGCAAGCGGCAGGTGGCGACCGCGCTCCTGAACGGCACCGCCAGCGGCCAGATCGACGACCCCGGACTGAAGGAGGACGTGGTGCGCTACCTGGTGACCCAACCGGACAAGATCAGCCAGGATTACACGACGGATTCCGGGGCGCTGACCGGCTCCCGCTATGCGGTGGAGCTGTCGCGGAGCGATCCCGCCGCAGCGGTCCGCTGGGTTGGCAGCCTCCCGGACGGCGAGCCGAAGCAGTGGGTGGAGCTGAACCTGGCGGCGACGTGGCGGAACTACGACCCCGAGGCGACGGAAAGGTGGCTGGGCAGCCTGCCGCAGAGCCGCCAGCAGACGATCCGCAGGCAGCTTGAGGCGGGCTGGTGAGGGTGGCGGAGGCTCACTCGAAATCGGTGGAACAGGAGACGCTTTCCCAGGTGGCGATTTCCTCTTGGAGGGCGGCGATCTTTTCGCGGACCAGCTTCACGGCGTCCTTTCCCAGCAGCAGGTGGACCGGCGGGTTCGGATCGGCGAGGAGGCGCAGCACGGCGGCGGCGGCCTTGGCCGGGTCGCCGGCCTGCTTGCCGCTCTTGTCCTCGCGCGCCTGGCGGATCGGATCGAAGAGGGCATCGTAGTCGGAGATGCGGCGCTCCGAGCGGACCATGGAGCGGCCGGCCCAGTCGGTGCGGAAGGAGCCGGGCGCGACGGCGGTGACGTGGATGCCGAGGGATTTCACCTCCTTTGCCAGCGTTTCTGAAATACCCTCCAGCGCGAATTTACTACCGCAGTAGTAGGCGATGCCGGGCATGGTGATGTAGCCACCCATGGAGGTGACATTGACGATGCGGCCGGAGCGGCGCCGGCGCATGCCGGGCAGGACGGCCTTCATCATGGCGACGGCACCGAAGACATTCACGTCGAACTGGTGGCGCATTTCCGCCAGTGGCGACTCCTCCAGCAGGCCCTCGTGACCGTAGCCGGCGTTGTTGATGAGGACGTCGATGGATCCGTGAGCGGCCTCGATTTCCGCGACGGCGGCATCGGCGCGGTCGAACTGGGTGACGTCGAGCACCACCGCGTGGGCGCGGTCCGGGTGGAGGCTTTCGAAAGCCTGGCGGGCGTCGTCATTGCGGACCGTGCCGGCGACGCGATGTCCGGCGGCCAGGGCGGCGGTGGCGAAGGCGCGGCCGAAACCGGAGCTGACGCCGGTGATGAGGAAGAGCTGGGATGAGGCAGGGGTGGCATTCATGGGATGCAGGCAGCTTCGCAGAACTCCGGGGGCGGGTCTAATATCTTGCCATGACCGATCCGATACCTTTTAAGCATGGCTCTCCCCTTTTCCTATGGAGCTGCGCCACATCCGCTATTTCCTGGCTGTCGCCGAAGAGCTGAACTTCACGCGAGCGGCGGCGCGGGTGGGGATCGGGCAGCCGCCGCTGAGCCGGCAGATCCGCGATCTGGAGGAAGAGACGGAAGCGCCGCTGTTCCTGCGGCTGCCGCAGGGGGTGCAGCTCACAGAGGCGGGTGAAGCCTTTCTGCCGCAGGCGCGGGCGCTGCTGGCCCAGGCGGAGCGGGCGAAGGAAGCGGCGCAGCGGGCGGCGCGGGGAGAGACCGGCAGCCTGCGGATCGGCTTCACCGGCTCGGCCGCCTTTCATCCGCGGATCGCCGCGACGGTGCGGAGATTCCGGAAGCGGCATCCCGACGTGGATTTGCAACTGCGCGAGGAACCGACCGCCGGGCTGCTACGGCAGCTCCAGGAGGACGGCGGTCCTGACGCGGTCTTTGTGCGGCCGGGGAAGGCGGTGCCGCCTGAGGGGGTGCAGATGGTGGAGCTGGAGAATGAGCCGATGCTGCTGGTGCTGCCGCGCGACTTCGCCCCAGCGCCGGAGGCGAAGGCCGGCCTGCCGCTCAAGGCGATCGCGCGGGAGCCGCTGATCCTGTTTCCGCGCAGCGCCGGACCGGGTTTTCACGAGGAAATCCTGGGGGCCTGCCGCAAGGCGGGCTTCACCCCGGTGCCGGGACCGGAGTCGCCGCAGATGACCTCCATCGCGGTGCTGGTGGCGGCGGGCCTGGGGGTCTCGCTGGTGCCCGCCAGCCTGGCGCAGATCCAGGTACCGGGCGTGATCTATGCGCCGATCCGCAGCGGCCCTGCCCCGGTCAGCCGCCTCTGCATCGCGGTGCGGGATGGGCGGATGAGCCCGGCGCTGCGGAACTTCCTGAAGCTGCTGTCACCGCGCTAGGGCGGAGGGGACAGCAGATGCCCGCGCTCCTGCCGGAGATTGGCCAGCGCCTGGGCAGTCAGCCCTTTGAAGCCGGGGGTGAGGAAGATCTCTCCACTTTCCAGGGTAGGATCGATGAAGCGGGCGACGCGGCCCTGGCGGTAGGCGGTCTCGCCGTAGACGGGCACGTACTCCTGCATGACTCCGGCAGCGTAGCGGGCGTAGACCGGCCAGGGCTGACCGAGGATCGCCATGTCCAGGTCGATGACCCGGTTCGCATCGGGATCGGGCGTCAGAACATGAAGCCGGGTGGCGATGATGGCGAAGGCGGCACGGTCGAGGATTTCCGTGGCAAGGTGACCGTCCAGCAGCGCGTGCATTTCCTCCGCGCTGCGCGGTTCGTTATCGCTACGGGAAGCATCGTAGATCAGATCGTGAAAGAAGATCGCCAGCTCCGCCGCGAGGGGATCCGCGAAATCCGTGCGGATCGCATCGAAACCTTCCAGCATGGAGAGGATGTGCGCGACGCCGTGGTAGTGGCGGGTGCTTTCCGTGTAGCGGGCCAGCAGGATTTCCCCGGCGGAGCGGGCGATGGCGGAACCCAGGCCGAGGCGGCCAGCCAGGCTCTGCCAGCGGGTGGTGAAGTCCGCAGCCGGGCTGGAAGGAAGCATGGTCATGCCGAGGCGATCCTGGTAGCCGGCCCCTGTCCCCGTCAATCCCGGGGGCGGGAGAACGCGGATGCGCCTCGACTTCCGCCGGGGTGCCGTGCTTTCCTGCCGGGATGAATGGGCCGCAAAGCTCTCCGCGCACGGGCCGCGCCACGCTGGTGGCGGGGTTGCTGTTGCTACTGCTGGCAGGCGGCGGGGTGGCGACGCGGATCGCGGAGCGGCATCGCGCCGGAAAGCCGCAGGACGCGAACGGCCGGATGGAGCGGGCGGCACCGGTGAAAGCGCGTCACGGTCGGGAGGACAGCCCGGACGAGCGGGAGCTGCTGGCGACGCTCGACCGCTGGTTCGAGCAGCCGCGGGCCTTTCCCCCGGAGATGACCGGGGCGATGCGGCGGGTGATCGACCGCCTGTCGCTGGAGGCCACCCGGAAAATCCTAGCCGCGCACGATCAGCGGAACCGGCCCGGCATTGCCCGCATGCCGCTGCATCCCGAGATCCTGGCGCTGGTGGCGGAGCACTTCGGTGCCCTGGCTCCACAGGAGGTCGCGGCGATCCTTTTTCGCGATACGACCCACGGCGATCCCGGCCCGCACTATCCCTATCTCGAAGAAATGCTCATCGGGATGGCGCGGGAGAACCCGGCGCTGGCCTTCCGGACCTGGTATGAGCCCAACCACCCTGCCGAGGGCGGGTTGGTCTTTTTCTCCACCACGATCAATGCCAGGGTGATGCAGGAAGTGGTGCGGCTGTGGGCGGCCGCCGATCCCGCCGCCGCCCGCGGGGCGCTGACTCAGGTGAGCGACGAGGAGCGCGCGAAGTTCTATCCCGGCTTCGCCGCCGGGCTTCCGGCCGCCACCGACTGGGCGGCGGAGGCCGGGCGGTTCACCGGGGTTTTCCCGGGGTGGCCGGGGCTTCCTGTCAGCTCGGCCGGACCGGCGAACAGCCTGGCGGCCCGCTGGGCGGGGAGCGATCCGGACGCGGCCTTTGACTGGCTGCGGCAGCGGCCGGAGATCCTGAGCACCCCTGCCGGAGGCTATGGCGCGGTGAGAGACTGGCTGGCGGCGGAGCCGGCGCGGGCGGCGGCTTGGCTGGCGCAGAACACCCCGGCGGGGATGGAGCGCGCGGACCTGCTGCCGGGCCTGGTGATTTCCGAAACGAACGGCGATCCGCGGGCCGCCAGGGAGGCGCTGGCGCTGCTGGACAGCGGCGAGGCCCGGGACGCGGCGGTGCGAAAGGCGCTGGAGCAGCCCGCCCAGCACGTGGAAGTACTACGCGTCTGGGAGGCCAGCCCGCTGCTGTCGCCCGGGGTGGTGGCGGAGGTCAGCGCGGCGATCGAGAAGGCGCTGCACCCGAAACCGCCGCTGATCCTGAGCCCGGAGTTCCACTTCGACTACCGGCTGCCGTCGCCGTGAGGAGATTTCCGGGAAAGCTCTGGTTGCTGGCCTGCCTGCCCCTGCTCTGCGGGGTGGTGGCGTATGGTCATGCGCGGATGACTTCCGGAGAATGGAGTGCCGCAGCGAAGGCTGGACGTTCCGGCGAGATCCGCGATCCACGGTCCGCTCCGAAATTGAAGGATGTGACTGCCGCCCTGGATGCCGCCTGGGGAGATACCCGGTCTGCCGAAGAGGAGGAGGAGGAAAGTCCGGAACCGGTGCGTGATCCGGCGGTGCTGCGAAAGGCGCTGCTGGAGGATGCCGCGGAAAACGGCGATCCCGATGGCAACGAAAAGCGGGATGGCTTCTACTCCGGCGGCTCTTCCGACCTGGTCACGGCGCTGGTCAAGCTGGAGGGCAGGGCCGGAGTGGAGTGGGTAGAGGCGAACCTGCCTGCGGTCTACTACCTGACGGCGATGAACGTGTGGGCGGGACTGCATCCGGACGCGGCCTTCGACCATGTCGCGGCCTCCCGCCGCAGGCCGCCCTGCTCGCCCACGCTGGTGGTGACCCTGCTGGATCACAAGGCCCGGACCGGACCGGAAGCGCTGCGCGAGGCGGCTGCGAAAATCCCGTGGGAAAACCTCTACGCCGGAGAAGCGTGGGAGAACAAACCGGTCATGATACCGGACCGACTCGACCTTTCGGAGGCCGTGGATTTCCGTAACTGGCGCGACAGCGGCGTGCTGAGAACTCTGTCGGAACAGGGGGTCCGGTTCGACGGCATTTTCCGCTCCTGGGGCAAGCTGGACGCTGATGAAGCGGTGCGCGAGTGGGCGACCTGGCCGAACCTTTCCGCAGACGATGCCGATGCCGAACTGCGCGCGATCGTGCTGGGCGGCGAAGACTGGTCACCAGAGGCAGTCACGCGGCTGGCAGGAGTGCTGAAGAATGCGGGACCGGACGCTCACGACCGGATCGTCGAATGGATGCGCGGTCCCGGTCAGGATGATCTGGACGACCAGGCAGCGGATTTCCGGAAACTGTTGCAACAGGAGGGCGGGCAGTGAAACGGGCCGTGGCCATCGTGACCTGGCTGGCGCTGTGCGGTGCCGCCGCGTGGACCGGCGACCGGAGTCCTGACGTAGCAACCGCGCGGAGCGGCGGGACTGCCGGAACCGACGACGCGCTGGAGGCCAACGATCTGAAAGCCCGGCGCGCCATGGCGGCGTGTGACTCCGATGCGCTGTGGGATTGGCTGAAAGCCGCCAGGGCCTATCAGAGTTTCCAGGGGACCGCAGCGGAGGAACTGCTCGATCGCTTCGGGGTCGCGGCCGTTGCGACCGCGCTGGAAATCCCCGACCTGCAGGTCCGGGCGAGACTGACGGAGCTCCTTCTGAAGCGATTGGTGAAGCGCGACCCGGCTGCCGCGCTGGAGATCCTGCGTCAGCGGCACGATGACCTGCCCCCAGGGGTCCGGTATACCATGGCCAATCGCTTGCTCGAAATGGCCGGCGCGGTATCGGCGGACCATCTGATCGCGACCTACGATGCACTGCCGGGGGACGAGCCGCCGATCCCCGGCGGGTTCGATTGCCCCCAGGGTTTCGATTTCGGCAAGGTCCTGGATCACATGGCAGCGGCGGAGAGGCACCTGCCCCTGATGGCGCCGCAGCTTCTGCAAGGGTGGGGCCGGACCGCTCCGGTCGCCGCGGCCAGGTGGCTGGCCGGTCATGCTCCTGAACAGCCCCACAGCATGGGGCCGATGGATGACCCCGGGGATCCGGTGGCGACGATGATCAAAGCGATAGCAGCCTCGGGCCAGCCGGACCGCCGGGAGGCCTATGAGGCGCTGATGCAGATCCCGGAGGGGGTCCGCGAGGGCGCGTGGAAATCGATCAATGATGCCGCGGTGAACCGCACGCTCGACCGTGAGCGCCTGGAAGCTGCCACGGCGATGGGCGTGCGCGATGACTATCTCATGAGCGTCCTGCAGGGCACCCGCTATCGCGACGAACCCGACGCGGGATGGTCGGAAGTGCCCGCGGAGGAGCGCACCATACTGCTGGCACGGGAGGCGGAGAAGTGGGCCAAGCAGCAGCCGGTCCCGCCCATCGCGGAGAAGATCCACGCCGATTGGCGGGCGCGGCTGGAAGGGCAGTGGCAGCAGTTGACGAAGTAGCCGGAACGAATTTCCCGGGCAAATGCGCGGCCTTCTAACCGGTGCGGTTTCCTTTCGCCAGCCGGGCGGATTTCCCTAGACTGCCCCGCGTGCCCGCCGGCGAGTCCCCTGCCCACCTTGAGCTGAAACGGTTGTCGCTGATCTGGGCGCAGGCGAATGGATATCCCATCGCCGCGTGCGAGGTGTCGCTGCCGAACCTGCGCTTTCGCCTGGATGTGGCGGCCTACCGCCCGGGCTCGGTGCGGACCGTCCGCTACGATGAACGCCGTGGCACGCAGCGCGCCGTGACGCTGCCGACGGTGGGGCTGGCGGCGATTTTCGAGTGCAAGGCGAGCCGCACCGACATGGTCCGCGACTGCCGGAATGCGGCGCGGCTGCTGGAGCGGATCCGCGAACTGACGGCGCTGCGGGCGGAGCTGGAGCAGCAGTTGCTGGTGCACACGCCGTCCCTGCGGAATGGCGACGGGCTGTGGCCGGAGTACGAGACGGCGGCCTACGAGCGGTCCGACCACCCGCCGTATCGCAAGCTGGTCAGGACCCTGGCGACGCTGTCCCGGCAGCTCCACGGGCAGACCAAGATGGAGAATCTTTTCAAGTGGAACGCCGCCAACCTGCACTACCTGGTGGTGGAGCCGGGGATCGTGGAGGAGCACGAGATCCCCCTGGGCTGGGGGCTGCTGGTGCGGAACGGGCAGCGGCTGGAGCTGCGGGTGCTGCCGGAGTTGCGCGACGGGATCCCGGAGGAGGCTCGGCTGAATTTCCTGCACCGGGTGGCGGCGGCGGGGACCAAGGCGACCAACCGCGAGGCCGGGGTGGCCTACGCCGCGATCGATGCCGAGCGGCGCGGGCTGGAGCTGGTGGAGGAAGCGGGCGGCCCGGTTGATGCCGGGAATTGAACCGCGGAGAAAATTTCCTGTCCCATTTTTCCCCCGGATTCCGGATACCGGGTGAAGCATGGATCCCTCCGACCGCCAACTCCTGGAACGCTACGCCGATGGCCGCGACGAACGCGCCTTTCGCCGACTGGTGGAGAGGCACCTGCCGCTGGTCCACGGGGTGGCGCGGCGGGTGACCGGAAATGAGGAGCTGGCGCGGGATGCGGCCCAGGCGGCCTTCATCCGGCTGGCGGAGCGGGCGGCGCTGATCCCGGCGGATCTGCCGCTGGCGGCGTGGCTGCACCGGATCACCCGGCACCTGGCGATCGACATGGTGCGCTCGGAAGACCAGCGCAGAAAGCGCGAGCGGGCCACCGGCGCGGCCGCGGCGCACCCCTCTATGGACGACTCCGCCCACCCCTCCCCGGAGCCCGCCTGGACGGCGCTGGCTCCGGTCATCGACGAGCTGGTGAACCGCTTGCCGGAGAGCGACCGGCGGCTGCTGGTGCTGCGCTTTTACGCCAACGAGTCCCACGCGGCGATCGCCCGGCGGCTCGGCCTGAGCGAGGAGGCCGCGCGCAAGCGAGCCACCCGGGCGCTCGGAAAACTTCGCGTGCTGCTGGAGAGAAAGGGCATCGCCACCACGGCCTCGGCCCTGTGGACCCTGCTCCCGGCCCACGCCGCCACCCCGTTGCCGCCGGCGCTCATGACCAGCGTACTGAGTGCGGCACATGGGGTGGTGCCCCTGCTTCCCCATGGACTGAACCTCCACCTGGCCATGACCGCTTTCCAGAAATCCGCCATCGCCGCCGCCGTCCTCATTTTCATGACCTCGGTGGGCTACGCCGTTTTTAGTAGTTCGCCGGAAGCCGATCCCGGCAGCCAGGCCTCAAGCCGCACGGGGCCGGAGGCGACCACGATGGCGAGCGCCGCCCGGCCACCGCGCCCCGGGCGGACGGTGCCGGGCACGCGGGAGGAGCGCCAGGCCCGGCTGAAGGGAATCCTCGCCAACTCCAGCCGGGTCCAGCGGTTGCGGGAAATGCTGGCCTACACCGGGGAGCTGCCGCCGGATCTCTTCGAAGAGACCGCCGGCGATCTGAAGGAGCTGATCCCCCTGCATGGCTGGGACGGCCTGCAGATCTTCACGGCGGAGTGGGCCTGCCTCGATCCCGCACGGGCCGCCGACTGGGCGCTGCGCTCGGACCCGTTCAGCCTGAACCTGGCCCTGCAGAGCTGGGCGGACCAGGACCCGGATGCCGCAGTGGCCTGGCTGATCCACGAGAAGCCGGAGACCATCGCCGCGGGCGATGACCGCCGTACCAGGGGGCCTCTGCTGTCCCTGGCCGCGGCGGTGGCGAACCACGATCCCGCCGCGGGGGTCAAGCTGCTCGACCTGATCCCACAGCAGAATTCCGGCGACCGGATCGCCTTTCTGACGGACCTGACCGGCTACCTGGAAATGCTGCGACCGGATGCGATGGAATGCCTGCTGGGAGTCCTGGGTAGGAGCCCGGAGCGGACCCTTCTGCTGCTGAGCGGGATCGAAAAAATGGCCGAAAACCAGCGCGGAGCCCAGGCTCTGAAGGCCCTGCTGGATGACGATGGCGCGCGCGAAAAGCAGGACATGACAGCTTTTTTCGAAACCTGGGGACGGCGCGACCGGAACGCCGCCCTGACGGCGATCGAAACCCTGCCAGCCGGTCCTCAGCGGGACCAGGCAGCCGCCGGGTGGTGCCTGGGCTCCTCCGATGGCGCGGGCTCTTTTCCCTGATGAAGACCTACCCCGGCGCGGTCAGCGACCGGGTGGTGGCCCGCGCGGCGGCCTCGCTGATCACCGTCGAAGGCATCGAGCCAGGGATGGAGCAGATCCTGAAAATGAACGACCGGGCGCTACGCGTAACCACTCTGAGCCAGGTCATGAACATCTGGCAGTACCTGGCTCCCGACCAGGCCCGCAAGTGGCTGGCGGACCACCCTGGCGAGATTCCGGACGCGGGGCAGATTTCCACCTCAACCCCGGCGGGTCCATGAAACCGCAGACCGCCACCACAGCCATCGTGCTTACGCTGCTGGCCTGCTCGGCCCTGACTCTGGGGCTGAAACACGCTGCGCGCGGGTCACTCCCCGGACTCCGGGAGAGCGCGTCATCCACGGGATCTGCCGTCGATTTCACAGCGACCGCTCCGCCGCGCCTTCATCCGGACGAGGCGAGAGCGGAAGACCCCGCCGCCGCGCTGACTAAGCGGCTCAAGGCCGTCCTGGCGCTCGGCAACCGCACCGCGCGGATGCGGGCACTGCTGGCTTTTGCGGACTCGCTAAAGCCTGGAGAACGGCAGGCCGCGGTGGAAGCGCTGAAGGCCCTGCCTGTGAAAAATCCGGGGCCGGAAATGACCCTGCTGATCGACGCCTAGACGGAGGCGGACCACGAAGGAGCCATGGCCTGGGGAAAGGCCGGCCGCGCCACCAATGAAGGGCAGAAAAAGTATCGCCAGGTCATGGAAGCCTGGGCTCGCCACGATCCGGAGGAAGCGCTGGCATGGCTGAAGGCCCGGCAGGGCACGGCTGAGCCGGACCTGGAGGCGCTGACGTGTGGAGCGATCGAGGGCATGGACAAAAATCTGGGGGGCGTCACCCGGATTCTCCAGGACGTCCCGGAGGGCGAGGCGCGGAGCAACATCGCGATGAGAATGCCGGTGAGATATCACCTCATCATGCCGGATCGCGTGGTGGACTGGCTGGCCTCGCTGGATCCCGTGATGCGGAGGCAGGTTCTGCCCGGGGCCATGACCGGGCCGCAGGATCTCGACTACCGGCTGGCGGTGATGTCGCGTTTCCCGGAGGACTTCAGCCCCGGTGACCTGGCGGCCGTCTATCAGGGCTCCGCAGCCCTGCAGCCCCAGGAAGCGATGGCGGCGCTGGAGCGGGTACCGCCCGGGGAGGGCCGCCGGATGGCGCTGCTCGGCACCCTGACCGGCCTGGCCCAGAGCCAGCTGCCGGAGGCGCTGGAACTGATGCGCCGCCGGCCGGAGGAAGTGACCGGCGAAATGCTGGTCAGCATGGCTCGGCAGATGCGCCCGGAAAATGCCGCCGCGCTGCTGGAGGAAGTCGCCCGCTTTCCGGACCCCGCCGCCGTGGAGGATGGCAGGGAGGCGCTGCTGACCACTTGGGAGAAGGCCGACCCGGAGACCGCGCAGAGCTGGCGGCGGGAGCACCGGAAAAAAAGGTGAACCGAAAGTCTCAGTCCTCAGCCTGCTTTTTGGCGGCCTGGTATTTCTCCAGGATGACGCTCTTTTCCAGGTCCTGCAGGGAGCGGACGTCCATGCCTTCCCCGGGGGTATAGTCGTAGGTGTAGATGGAGTGGCCTGCCTCGCCGAGATAGATGCGGCCGGTTTCATCGATGAGGGCGAACCACTCGTGCGAACGGTCCAGGGTGGTCCCGTAGCCCGCCGTGGCGACGCTCATGCGGACCTGCCCGCCACCGGGCAGTGCTGCCGTGGACTCCACCGGCGGGACGGGCTGGGGCCGGACCTCCAGCTTGATCTTGTCATCCACCACGGTGGCGGTCACGACGGGGCGGGTGATGCCGCGGCCCTGGATCATGCCCGGCTTGGTCAGCAACTGGACCACGCCGGGCTCCGGCAGGATCTTTTCGCAGAAGGTCCGCAGCGCCGCGGGCTCGAAGCCGACCCAGCCGGGCTCGCCGCCGGGATAGTTCAGCCAGAAATTCCGCGACTCCCAGGAGAAGGAGGTGGAGAGGATTTCATGGCCGCCCTGGCGGAAGGTCACCCCGTATCTGGGCTGGTGGGTGGTCGCGCCGCCGCCGTGGTCATCATGGTCGCGGAGCAGGGCGGTGAAAAGGCCGAGCAACTCCCGGCGCGCAGCCTCCGGCAGAATCAGCCGCTGGTTGATCAGCATGAACTGGCGGCCGTCCGGACCGATGTCGAAACGCTGGCCCGGCGGCAGCTTGCGCTGGGCGACGGTGGCGATGGAAAAGAGCTCGATCTCATCGGACCCGGCGAGCGCCTCTGCCAGTTCCACGCGGAAAGCGGCGTGATTGCCTTCTTCGGTCGTTGGTTCCTTCGCCCGGCCGTCGCAGCAGTCGTCATCACCTGCCAGGAGAGGCATGGCGGGCAGGAGCAGTAGCAGGAGGACCAGGAATACAGGCGCTTTCACAACGGATACGGATAGAGGGAAGCGGCCGGGATACAATGCCGGAATCCCCGACCGGCCCCTACTTTCCATACTCCACCCGTAGTACCTCCGGCAGGTCCGGCTGTCCGGCCACCCAGTCCTGCATGGCGGCGGGCTCCCGGTCCCGCCACCGCTGCAGCAGGCCGCGCATCCCCTCCACCACCTCTCCCGAGTCCCGGTAACGCAGGCAATTTCCCAGCATCTTCTCCGTGTCCTCCGGTGGGGTCATTTCCGCCAGGCGACTCACCAGCCGCGGGACCATGACCCGCTCGTCCATGTTCCGGAGCGGCTCTCCCGGCTTCAGCGGCACGCGCGCCGCCGCGCCGTCCCGGAAGCGGTCCAGCAGCTCGACCGCCTGATGCGCGCGGTAGGAGTCGACCAGCGAGCCCAGCACGCCATCCACCGCCCGGTTCCGCGTCTGACCCGGCTCCATTTTTTCCAGCTCCGCCAGCGCCACCTCCGGCTGGGACTGGGCCAGATCATGGTAGAGCCGCTTTCCGAACTGGGCGGCATCCACCGCAGGGAGCCCGGCCAGCAGACCCGCCTGGTCCGCGTAAGTGGTGAAATGATTGAAGGCGCTGTTGATGAGATAGCTGCGGCTCATCCCATCCAGCCCGGCCTGGCCGCGCAGCCACTCCGCCGCCTCCTGCGGCGTGGTGCCCTCGAAGATGGCGGGCAACTGGCTGCAGATCCACATGCGCCCGCCGCGGTCGCCGATCGCCCGCCCAGCCTCGCCAAGCTCGACGCCGTGCTCGCCGCACTCGAGCAA